>JBBMOL010001247.1:0-44542 GCA_037954665.1 Laguncularia racemosa | reverse complement strand
TTTCACCAACACTGAAAAATTTAAATTTAAAGGGAAATTCAGGTTATCCCCTTTCAATAATCCCAAGAATTAAAAATCAATTTGCTGATGCCCTTACCACATTAGAATCTATGATTCAAGTAACAGAAGGGACAGAGTTCAGCCTTTGAAGATAGAAATTGAGGGCAAACTCACTTATTGTCTATCAATCGAAGAAATACAGATGACAAGCCTTGGTACCACGATATCAAGACATTTCTCCAAGAAGGTAAATACCCTGAAAAGGCTAACAAAAATGACGAAAAAACACTCAAAAGGTTAGCAAGTCATTTCCTATTAAGTGGGTCTATACTTTATAGAAGATCATTCAACTCTACATTGTTGAGATGTGTAGATAAAGAAGAGGTAGATAAGTTAATAAAAGAAATACACAAAGAGGTATGTGGCCCCTACATAAATGGACACGTGCTTGCTCGGAAGATTATGAGGATGGGCTACTATTGGTTGACAATGGAGTCGAACTGCATTAAATATGTAAGGCATTTCCACTTGTCCCAAGTTTGCGCCAATAAGATAAATGCTCCACCTCAAGAGCTCCATTCACTTTTCGTTCCATAGCCTTTCTCTATGTGGGGAATTAATGTTATCGGACCAATCACCCCAAAGGCATCCAATGGTCATAGGTTTATACTGGTAGCCATTGATTATTTCACCAAGTGGGTTAAAGCCTCATCATATGCCAGTGTCACTAAAGGAGTGGTAGTCCGGTTAATGAAGAAAGACATAATAGCTCAGTATGGAGTTCCTAAATCGATCATCACTATAATGACACCAATCTTACACAACAAATTGATGATAGAATTGTGCCAACTATTTGAGATAAATCATAGAAACTCAACTCCATACCAACCTCAAATGAACAAAGCATTAGAAGTAGTTAACAAGAACATTAAGAAATTGTTGAGAAAATGACTATCACCTACAAAGATTGGCATGAGATGTTACCATTTGCACTCATGGCCTATAGAACCTCTATTTGAACATCTACTAGAGTTACTCCCTACTCCTTGATATATGGTTAAGGCGGTATTACTGATTGAGGTTGAGATCCCATCCTTCAGGGTTTTATTAGAGATACAACTAGATGAAGTTAACTGGGTGAAGAAAAGGATTGATCAGCTAAACTTGATTGATGAAAGAAGACTCACGGCATTGTGCCATGGTCAATGTTACTAACAAAGGATGGCCTAAGCATTTAACAAAAAAGTGCAGTCGTGACATTTTGAGTAAGGTGACTTGGTACCAACGAAGATTTTACCTAATGTACAAGATCCAAGAGGTAAATTTATGCCAAATTATAAGGGTCCATATGTTGTGAAAAAGGGTATTATTAGGTGGGCATTAATATTAGCTCAAATGGACAGTCCAGATTGGAAGGACCCCATAAATGTAGTTGCCGTTAAATGTACTATCATAAACAAGATTAATGAAAATTTTGTCGAAGTTCATGAATGCTAGCAATCGTTACAACTTCATAGTTTAGTTTTCATTTTCTACAAGCAAAGTCAATATCCCTTGGCAGTCATCAAATGTTGGAGTAGCCTTAACCAATCGCTACATCAACAAATTCTTACTTCACTCTCCTATCTTGTCCACATTCCACCCTATGCACGAGAGAAAATGACTAATAAACAATGATGAAATTGTAAAAATCATTAAATATTGCGTTATGATCTCACCTTTCTCGAATAGCAAGTTTGGTGTTATTTTAGGATAGGACCAAAAATCATAGGAGCTAAACTTGTAGAAAAATTGGAAAAATTTTGGGAAGAATGCTTACATCAAAATTTTCTATCAAGTAAAGACGAAGACAAACAAGTGAAGATTAGACTATCATTGAGGGTTTGGTTGTTTGTTTGTTATCAATGGTGACCAGGTAGGCATCCATGTTTTAAAATAAATTAAAATTGAAATAATAACAATAGTAATAAAAGAGAGAGGTCATCCTTCATCTTATCAAACTGTTTCTTTCAACCATTCCATCAGGCTCACAATGATGAGTCATTTCCCTTTCACGATTACTAGTTTAGTGGACGCTTCCTATCATCGATTAGTCAGCTCATAAGAGCACTTTTTTAAATAATCTCTTCTTTAAGGCTGCTAGTCTAGCGAGACATTTCCTGTTATCGATTAGTTAGCTCATAAGAGCACTTTTCTAGATAATCCCTTCTTTAAGGTTGCTAGTCTAGCGAAACGCTTCTTGTTGATAGATTAGTCAGCTCGTAAGAGTACTTTTCTAAACAATCTCTTCTTTAGGGTTGCTAGTCTAATAAGATGTTTCCTATCATCTTAAAAGCATTGTCCTAGATAACTCTTCTTTAAGGTTGCTAATCTTATAAGACACTTCCTATCATCGATTAGTCAGCTCATAAGAGCACTTTTCTAAATAATCTCTTCTAAAGACTGCTAGTATAGTGAGATACTTCTTGTTTAAGACCACTCCCTGAGCAATATTAGTCATCATAAAGCACCTGTTTTCTTTTGGAACATAGGATTGCTAGCTTATGGAGCGTCTTCCTTACTTAACCTTTCGGTCAAATAATGCCCTAGTGGATCCGGGTTCGGATAACCAACTGAATATAGCGTTATCTGTCCTTTCTCCTAGGCAAAAATGGTGTCTTATTTGTCTTTGTAGTCAAGTTTTCCTAAACTTTATTATAAAAAAGGGGCAATTGTAAACACCTCATTTTTGTCTCCCTATGTAGATTTTTAATAAATAAATAAATAATAGTAAATAATAATAAAAGGGGGGTTGGTTTATGAGACAGTAAAAATTAAATGAAAAATAATAAAACTAATAATAACAAGTAACAAAAAAAAAATAATAATGAAATTTTCAACAAAATTAAGGAAATACGGGTTCCAAATCAAAACTCGGGAATTTCAAATCAATAAAAAATTAATTAAGGACAATAGCTTATATGTAAATTCATTGCATCTAATAAATGAGAAAAAGGGCCAGCCTAGCTGGGTCACTCATGCGCCCCAAATAGCAAATGAAATGAAATATCATGAGATCGAATCCCAGGAGGCACGTGCAACTTTTTTTCTTCTAGCGAAGACAAAGCTGCTACGTAGCAGCAACTCATTGGATAGAAAATCACGTGCCCAAACCATGTGATCGTCTTCTCTAGCGAGATGGTGACCACGAATAGAAAGGAGAAGAAGTCAAAGCAAATCCGGGCACACCAAATGGTTTTTTTTTTATAATCTTTTTAGATTATTATCAACTTGTAACAAAAAATGAACTTAATCTAATGGGTTGGTATCAAATTTTCGAGGTTAATTCGAATCCTAAACGGATAAAAATGGGTCTCAATCATGAACTTATCAAGTTAACCTTGCGAGCCTATAAATAAAGCTTAGCTTCGTAAACACGGGGGGGAGGGGGGTGAGAGGGCTAAGAATCACCAAAAAAACACACACTCATAAACTTTGGTCGGAGCTTTCTCTCTCTAATAAAGCTACCACATCTTAAATAAATAAATAATAATAATAATAATAATAATAATAATAATAATAAAATAATAATGTAATTAGGTTAATAACTTTATCCTAATTAATTTAATTTAGGAAAATTAGTAAATTAAGGAATGAGGAGGAACCATTGTGTAGGCCTTAGGTGTTATGACAATTAGGTTTCCAACTAGTTTATTAATAATTAGTAATACTTAGCTTATAAATATAAAAAAAAAAATTAAAATTAAAATGATTTATTATCAAAGATATAGTTTTATTTTGAAACAAACAAAATATTTTCTCACCTAGAAAAATGGTTTTCACGAAATAAAAACTCTAATTGGTATTTCAAAACTAGAAGGTCTTAGTTCTTTTTTTTATTGAGGAATAAAATTTAGGTTTGGAATTTTTCTTTCAAAAATAAATAAAATGATAATAAATGCAAACCCGACTTATTTTCATAATTAAAATTATTAAAGCACTAAAGTTTCATAAACAAGTAAACTACAGCTTGTTTGACCCTAAATAGCGGGGACTTAAACACCCTTATGGGTAACTCTAAAAAATTAATTTTTTTATTAATAGTATAAATGTTATTCTTATTTTTTCCCTTTTCCTTTTTCTTAAAGTAATTTTTTTATATATGCTAAAAAGGATATCTTAAAAATATAATCCAACTTTCAGAATGTTAAGGTGGTAACTTTAAGATTTTATAGGTTAGCTCCCGAATCAAGAATCTCCAGTCTTTCTTTTCTTTCTTTTTTTTTTTAATAAAAAGAGATGATTTCGTTGACCAATGTTCTAGTTAGGATTAATCTGCTTCATTAGTCCTAAATTTGATAATTTTTTCCCAACTCTGGTTAGGTAACGACTCCAACTAAATAGAAAATCAAAATTTTCCTAATTTAAGTCGAGGGTTCATATTAAATGAGCATAGGATTTAATGTGAATCGAATTAAGAAAATAAAAATAAAAATAAATAAAATAAAATTAGACTCGACACCACCTTAACCTTCTGAATTTCGATTATATTTTATTTATCCTTTCTAGCATAAAAAATCATTTATTTGCAATAAGAAAAAAATAATAATAATGAAAATAAAATTTTAATTTTTAGAGTTGCCCTATATGGGTGCCTACATACCCGTTATTTGGGATCAATCGCTTTTTAAAAAATTTAGTTTGTAAGTTTATTTTATATATAAAAAAATTACTTTACATTATTAGCCTTCTTTTTTTTTTTTTTTTTGAAAAAAATCTCTAAACCGTCTTTTTGCCCTTTTTTATTTTATTTAAATCCTAAATTTGAAAAGGCCATTTAAAATTTTTATTTTTCAAAAAAGGTTTTTCTAGATGATAAAAAAAAATCAATTAAAAACTTATGAAAACTTAGACGTTGACATGCAATTTTTTAGATTTTCATTTAATACCATGTGATAAAAAATATTAAATTATTTAATTATTCTAGAAATAGAACATAATTATTTAAGGTATTATTGTATATTAATAAAAAATAATAACTAAATTAAGATCAAGAGACTTACCTTACGAGTGGTTCAGGTGAAGGCGGTTCGGGCTTTGGTTTGGGTGGTAGCGGTTTGAGTGGATCTGGTTAGTGGTGGCATAAAGCGGACAGTTGGAACAACCTTTTGGCAACATGGACAACAAAACCACTTAACCAATTTCTAAATTCAAGCCCTCTAACTAGTTCAATTGAATCAAACCAAGACCAAAATGGTATGAATCATAAGCTTAATCTTCCATCAAATTGAAACAAAATTGAGGATGATTATACCTGATTAGCTACTAGGTTTTACTCCTTTGGTGATGAGGAGAGTTTTAGGGGCTTTGGGTTATTTAGAGTTTCTCTTATTTGAGAGAAATCTAAGAGAGAGAGTGGGAGTATATAGGTTACAGGTTAGAGAAAGAGAGAGAGCAAGGAATTTGGCCGAATTGAATATTTCTTTGATGGAAAGCCTCCCTTAAATGATTTCCCAATGTCCTATTTATAGTTCTATAGTATCAATTGCAAGTAAGGAGACATTTGATTTAGGTAAATCAGATCAATAAGTCTTTAAGGTTCTTGAATCTTTGAATTCAAAATTGAACACAAATTTGTGATGATTGAAAGTATTAAAGGATATATTCATGTTCTAGAAGCTTTACTTACCCTAAATATGTGATTAGATAGAATATTATATACAAATTTGGCCCTAATTCAATTTGAAAGTTTGGACTCATATATGTAGTTTATTATTTTAGCCGAGCTTTGAGTGTATTTTGAAGTAATTTTCTAATCCATTAGTAATACATTTGGACTTATTTACCTTGCATTCCATGCCTATAATTGATTTCTACCTTTTATTGGCTTAATTTTGGTAAAAAGACAAGTTAATCAGGTCAAAAATAGGCATAGTGACGGCACTATTCATTGACGCGCTTGCACGCACATGTACTACACGTGCCTGGCTCAAAAAAATTAGGATGCAATTCTGCATCCTCTAGTTTTGAACCAACATGATTCATTTCCCTATGCCTATATGTGACTGTGAGCTTAGCCAACAAGCCAAGCCTTTTTCTTCATATATTATGCACACAAAACATTAATGAGCTTTGGCCTTTTTCTTTTCTTTTCTTTTCTCTCTATCTCTCTTTTTTCTTTTTTCTTTTTTCTTTTATGTTTATGGACTCTAAAAATTTTTCACTCAATAAATACATAAGACAGAAATGGAGTGTCTACAGCTACCCTTCTTTGTGTTGAAGTTTGAAAAAAAATTGCCACAAAGATAAAGGAGACACCATTTTTTTCTTAAAAGAAAGGATAGAGAATTGTTGTAGTTAGTTGATTATCCAATTTTTTATTCACCAGGGATTTATCCAACTAGAACGTTAAGTGAGGAAAATGCTTCGCGAATTAGCAATCCTTCACAAGTAACAAACATGTTGCATAAGAAAACAATGCCCTATGATGACTAATATTCCTTAGGGAATGGTCTTAGATTAGGATAGTGCACACGTGGGCTAACTAACCAACAACAAGAAGCATCTCTCTAGACTTACAACCCTAAAGGGAGGACATTAGAAAAGTGTCTCATTATGGGCTGACTAATTAACAATGGAAAGCGTCTCTCTAAACTAGCAACCCTAAAAGGAGGATATATAGGAAAGTGCCCTATTATAAGTTTGACATACTGATAGTGGGAAGCATCTCTTTAATTAGCAACTGTAAAGGAAGATATTTAGGAAAGTGCCTCACTATGGATGACTAATCGATAGTGGGAAGCATCTCTCCAAACTAATAACCTTAAAAGGAGGATGTCTAGGAAAGTGCTCTATTATAGGCTGACTAATAGGTAGTGGGAAGTGTCTCTTTGGATTGGGAACTACAAAGAAGGATATCTAGGAAAGTGCCCCATTATGAGCTGATTAACCTATAATGGGAATTGTCTCTTTAGATAGGCAATCATAAAAGAAGAATGTTTAGGAAAGTGCCCTTATAGGCTAACTATCAACAACGGGAAGCGTCCCTCTAAACTTGCAATCATAAAAGGAGAACATTTAGGAAAGTACCTTATGGCTAACTATCCGACAACAGGAAGTTTTTTTTAAACTAGTAACCTTAAAAGGTAAGATTATTTGAGAAAGTTCTCTATGAGCTGACTAACCAACACTGGGAAGTATTTTCCTAGACTAGTAACCTTAAGAAAGAATGTTTAGGAAAGTGCCTGATGGTTGCTCTTTAAATCATATTAAATTATAAATTTATAAACCCAAAGAAATCCAATGACCGAGTTAGGCAAGTGTACCTATCTAATGCAATATAGATTGCAATGGGTTTGTCCTTAAGGATATTAAAAACAAGTACTAGTATTATCGTTTTTCTACTATCTGGTTTAAATCTTATTATGAGATTAATAAATTAAACTACTAATTAGCTAATCTAACAACCTTAAGATTAATTATAATTGTCTTTAATAGATGAATTCAATCATAAAAAACAAGCCCTTCCTCTTGATCCATTCTAAACCCTAGCTTATTTATAATAGTATTGATTAACAAATTGTTTATGCTTTACATTGTAAGAATTCTCAATTAAACTAATTACTCCCTTGAGTTAATTAATTCTTAACCTTACATGGAATAGTGGAAACCTCTCACTCACTATCGCCATATTAGATTTCATTAAAGTTCATAATTCCTACGTAAAGATTTAATTTTTATGCAGAAAATTGAAGTTTTCTTACCTTTAGGTAAAACATGTAATCTTTCTATTCATGAAGATCTATCCTATTAGATGAGACATCTTTCCATTTAAAAAAAAATCGTACATGCAATTAATTTGCGCACAGAAATTAATTACAAAACAATCAAAATACATAAATAGATGTTTTGTGATCTCCGTTTGATGCTCCAATGTTTTTCTTTTTTTTAAAATCATAACTTTGTTTTCCCTTTTAGGGTTTTTAGGTGACTCTGAAATGTTTAAAAACCCCAAAAATTTCTTTTTAATTTTTTAAAATAAAGCGAGTATTTATAGTCTAAAAAACCCAAAGGGTTAGCATGCATTGGGCCCTAGTCCCCACCCCCGTGTCGAGGTGTTTTTAACTTTTGAACAAAGTGAATTTCTAGAATTTGAGGTTCTGTACGATCTTTTAACATTGGTCGTGCTCCGGAAAGTTGTTTACTCTGGAATTCCTTCTTTTTTCATTTTTCGGGGTCGGGATTTCTTTTTTCCCCCAAGCACAACTTTCTACACAATTTGTGTAATAGTTTGGGGCACAATTTAAAGGATGCATTTGATCGCTTTTTTCCCTTTTGGGCATTAGGGGGTTTTTACATGGTATTTTGAAGGTTGTGTCCTGGGGGAAAATTTTCAAAAATTTTTTTCTTTTTTTCCAAAAAATTTGCCTCTTTTTCGCATGAACCTTTCCCCTTAAATTTTTTTTCAATTGTACTTTTTTAAAAAACTTAAATTTTAAAATTTTAAGTACTTAAGTTTCTTTTTCTTGATAAATTCACTTTAAAAATTCATACAAAATTTTTATTTTTAAAAATAAATTTTATAAATAAGATTTTTTAACACTTATCAAATTCTCCACATTATTCGTTTGCTTTGTCCTCAAGAAACCAAAATAAAAACAAGAAAAGCCCCTTTATAAATCTTTTAAATACACAATATGAAATTTTTAAATAATAAGAAACTTTTTTTATTCCCAATTAATTTTTAGGGGTTTCATTAGTGCCTACCACTAAAAAAAAAACCCATAATTGAAACATGTACCTAGCTTTATAGAAAATTAAAAATTTTTTTCATTTTAATCCAAGTAATTTAAAATCATTTTCCTCACCATTTAGAAAAATCGTTTTTCGAAGTCAAAAAGGGAAAATTAAAAATTTCCAAAAAAAGCCTAAATCCCTCATTTGCATCTCCCCCTTTTTCCAAAAAACTTATAAAACTTTTCCAAAAAATTATTTTTTTCAAAAGCTCAACAATAAGAAGGGAAAGTAATGGCATCTATTTTTTTTTGGGAAAATTTTATTTTTTTTTTTCTTTCAATTTTTCTTAAAAAGTTTTTATTTTATATTATATATATATTTATATTTATTAAATTAGTTTAGTTTATTAGACCCAATTTAACCTATGAAAACGAACTTTCAGCCGATAACCTCAGGTTTCATCCCCTAAGAAAAAAAATGTTTTTTCCCCTTAAAGGGGGAAGGGTTTTTCCTTGACCCTTTTTTAAAAACCCCCAAAAAAAAAATTTTTTTATAAGATTTTCCGCTAAACCCCTTGTTTTATTTAAATACCCCTTTAAAAAAATTTTAGGGGTAGTTTCATTGGTTAAGTCCTTTCCTCGGATAAGATAACCTTAGGGTAAATGGGTTTTTTAAAGGGAACCTATTAAACCCATTTTTTTTACCTTAACATATAAGGACTCAAATTAATGTTTACTCATTACCTGGGTTTAAAAAAAATTTTTTTTTTTTAAGGGGGTTTTGGTTTCAAAAAAGGGTTTTCCAAAAGGGGTTAAAAATTTTAAAAATTGCCCTTTTCACAAAAAAGGTTGAAAGGGGGGCTTTTTTTTTTCAAAAATTTGTTTTTGAAAAAAAATTTAAATTTTTATACAAAAGTTATTTTTTAAAAAAAAAAAAAAGCTTAAAAAAAAACAAAAAAAAAAAAAAAAACCTTAATTTTCCAAAACTTTAAAAACTAAAAAAATTTATTTTTTACTTCATAACTCTAAATTTAGCTTTTTTTAAAAACAAAAAAATTTAAGTTTTTCCCCCCACTTGGATTTCATCTAAAAACTCTGGGCTAAATATATCAACCCTTTTAAAACAATAGGAAAAGAAAAACAAAACAAAATCACTACTTTTACATTTTGTGTATCCCAATAATGATACTTTTTAATTTTTTTTGAGTACAATTTAAAGGTTTTCTTACTTTTCAAAAATTAAAAAATTCCAAAATTTTTAAAAAATCAATTGCAAACTTTTTTAAAATGGGGGGAAAAAATTTTGTCAATAAGTAGCATAAACTTGTCTTTTTGAACCTAATTTCTTTATTTTCCTTTCCCCCCCCCCTTTTTTTTAAAGCCCAACCATCTTAAATTTGTCTTCCTGGGTTTTAAGCCACATAGGGGAAAAAATAGGGGATAAAAAAAAAAGGGTACTGGGGAAATTACTCGGTTTTTTTCATTGGCGAGTTTTTTAAACCCAGCAAAGAAAAAATTTGGGTTTTTTTAGCACTAACCCTAAAAAAAATTCCCCAAAAAAAAAAAAATAAAAATTAGAATTTAGCATATAAAGGTCCAAAAAATGAAACATTTTTTTTAGATTCGGGAATGGGGAAAGGGGGGGTCTTCCCATAAAGGAGACCCCTTAATTGGGTTAAAAACCCTTATGAAAAAAGAAAAACAGAAAAATTAGAAATTTTTTTGAAAAAATAAAAAAAAAAAAAAGCCAAAGTAAGAAAATAAAAAGGGTTTAATAATTTTCTCTCAATTTTACCTCCCCTCATTACTATCGTCAACCTCTATGGAAACATAATCTTCCCCCCCACCCCCCCCCCCGCGGGGGATCATCATCATCATCCTCATCCTCATCTACCTTTTTTGTATCATCCCCCTCTTTTTTCCTCTTCTTCAAAAACTAGAGGACACGGGCAATAACTGGGCCCTTTTCCCCCTTTCCAAAAATGTTTTAAGGGGGTTAGTGTCGTCAGCTAAACTGGTTTTGGGGGGAGAATTTTTCATCGTGAATAAAATCGATGGTGGTAAGGAGAAACAAACAATTATTTTCCCCAAAAAAAATGTCCAGATCGCACTTCTAAAGCGCTTATTTTTCTTTTTTTTCCTTTTTTTTATTTTTCCTTTCTTCTTAAAATTCTCTTTTTAAAAATTTTTTTAAAAAAATTTGCTCCCCAAGAAAAAGGGGGGGGCCTGGGAAGTAGATTCCCAAGCACAAGAAAGTTAAAAACCCTTCCTTTTTGGGGGGTTTTTTAGAATCCCCCTTGACAAAAGGTTAGAGAGATAAATTTAAAACCCCAACCCCATCCCCCAAAGGGAAGGAATGGGCCTTTCAGAAATTTTGGTGGAAAGGGAAATTGGGCCGGGGTTCCTCTAAAAATTTGGGGGCCTCAAAAAAAAAATTTTCAAAAACTTTTAAGAACTTTGTAATATGGGCCCCTTTACAAGTTTATCCCTTTGGCTCGGGTTTCAATGGGTTTGTGGGTTTTTGTGGGAAAACTTAGAAATTTTTTTAAGCCTATATTGTTTTTTGAATTTTATTAGTCATTTTTTGAAAAGATGAAATTTTTTTTAAAATTGTTTCCCAACTCCATGGTCCCTTTTTTGTTTCCCCATATTTGTGTGCAAAAAGGTGATGAAAACTTTCAAATAAACCCTTTTTTTTTAGATGATCCCTTTGGGGAAAATTTTTTAGAAGGGTTTTAATGGATTTTGCCTCAATATTTTGCCCCCCAAATTTTGGGGGGAACCCATTTTTTTTAGCCAAGTAGTTGGCAATCGCTGAAATTCCGCTTTATTAAAATTCTGATAAAACAAAAAAGGGCCTTTAAGTACCCCCTAAAATTATTTTGAAAGGTTAGTATTTTCTGCCCTTTTATGTTTGAAAGGTGAGAAAATAACAATCAAACTTAAATTTGTTGAGAAAAAAACTCAAGAGGTGATCCCCCTAAAAAGTTGTTCATTTTTCTCAAAAAAAGTAGTTTAAAAGGCTCGGGCACTTATTTTCTCATGAATTCTTTCTTCAATCCCCAAAATTCCTTGAAGGATTTTCGGTAAAGAATTCATTTTTCCCCAAAAGGCCAAAGTGACTTTAATCTTTTTAAATCTGCCTTTTACTCCACTATTCTTTTGGGATTTTTTTTTTTAGGGCACATCTTTTAATACCCCCTTGCTATTGATGAGTTTTTTTTAGCCCTCTTGTGGGGAAAAGGGGAGGTTTTTTTCTTGTTGTGTTGGAGATGGGAAAGGCTTACGGGTTTTTGTCTTCTTTTTTTTGCTCCCCTTTTTGGGTCCCCTTCTGAAAAAAGGGGATGTAAAATAGGATTTTCTGACAACAAGAAATTAAAAAACCTTTTGGCTTTCAAAACCTTAATGGATATTTAGAATAACTCATTTGATGTAAATTTTTATGGGAAGGCATTTTTTATAATAAAGTTTTAAACTAGAAAAGTATCAATTTTTGAGGTTTTAAAACCCAAAAAGGGGTAAAGCATGTAAGCCCAACATAACCTTTTGAAAGGGGCCATGGGAAGGTGGGGGTAAGAATTTAAAAAAAAAGGAAAAAAATTCAAATAAACAAAAAAGTGCGGGGAAATTTGGGGTTTGGGTGCACATGGTTTTTGTATGAGTTTAAAACAAAGGGTTTTGAACTAAAGCCAGAAAATTTAAAGCTCCAAAAAATTTTTTTCCTAACACTTAAATTTGCAAAAAACCCTAAATTTTGCATTTTTAAAAACCCCTTAGATTTTCAAAGTAAGAAACTAAAATTTAAAAAAAAAAAAAAGGGGAAAACTACTTGTATCAAATGATTTCAAAAAAAGTTGAATTTGCACAAAATTGGGGAAAAAAAAACCCCAAAAGTTATGAACTCTCCAAAAATGTTTATGAACCCAAAAAATCGGAAAAGAGATTCAATATATTTATAGATTTGAGCTCATTTAAAATAAAAATAGGCAAAGGAAAAAAATATTTATGACAATTAAAAACTTTAAACAAGAAAATAAACAATTTTGTACCACATTCTTATTCATGTGCAAAGACCTATTTGAATTTTTTGGCCCAAAAAAAATCCATAAAAAAAAAAAAAAAATTTTTTTTTTTGGGGGGTTTAATTGGGAATTACAAAACGATAGGAGAGAAAAGAAAAAAAAAAACCCTTCTTGGAATTTTTTTGGGTTAAAAATCTAGGGGGAAAGAAGTAGAAAATTTGAAGGGGGAAAGGGAAAGGGGTTTTAAAAAGTGTAAAAAATGCAAAATTTTTTAAAAAGGGAAGGGGGAGAGGGGAGGAGAAATAATAAAATTTGGGTTTTGGGTTTTAAGGAAATAACCCCCAAAAGAGTGAGGGAGGAACCAAAAAAGAAAAAAAGAATAAAAAATTAAAATGTAGAAACCTCTTGGGATAGGCTTTTTTGCCCAAAAGGGCATGCTCGAGGCCATGTGGAAAAAACCCAAAGGGTTGTTTCCTACAAGGTAGGGAAAGTGCCCTACCTTCTTTTTAAGGGCCCCCCCTGCTAGAGGCTTATTTTCAAGGGGGTTCCAAAAACCCCATCCCAAGGCTTCTACTGTTGAGGGCTTTTTAAGGGGCCCTTTTGGGGTCTTGCCCCTAGTTGTGCTTTTGGGGCTTTGGTTTTTGGGCTCTAAAAAGTGTTTTTAGAAACTTCCCCCCTTTATATGTGCTTTTAACCTTTTTAGCCATTGCTTTGTGCTCAAAATTTTTGCAAAAATATTTAAAAATTATTCAGAATTCAAGGGGAAAACTCTTTCCAAATTTTTTGAATTTTTTGTGGGTTGTTCCCTTGTGTACCTTTTTCATTGGGAAAATTAAAATGGGAAAAAAAAAACTTACTAAGTACACTTGGGGAAAGTTAAAAGCTTTTTTTTTTTTTTTCCCCTTGCTTTTAATTTTTTTTTTTTTTAAAAGTTTCCCCCTTTTCTTTTTAAAAAATTAACTCTTATTCCCCTTAAGGGGAAACTTTTCTTCCTCCCTTACAAAAACTACAAATTTTTTTTAAAAAAAAAAAAAGAACCCCTTAAGGGGGGGAAAAAATTGAAATAAAAGATTTTAAAAACAAAAAAACCTTTAAAAATACCCCAAAAAATTTGTCATTTGGGGTTTTTCCTCTTAAAAAAGCATTTCTTTTTTAATGTCATTTTACTCGATTTCCTTCCCCTTTTTTTTTTTTTTTTTTTTTAAAAATATTTTTTTTTTTTTCCTTTTTAAAATTTTTTTGGTTTTTCCTTTAAATTTTTTTTTTCCCCTTTACATTTTTTTTTTGGGTTTTTTTTAATTTTTGGGTTTTTTTTTTTCCATGTGGGAGGACCTTTTTTTTTTTTCAAAAAAGGGCTAGCCATCTTTATTTTTAACTTTCTAGGAAAAAAAATTTTCAATCGACAATTTAAAAAAAAGCACTTAGTTCCCTTCCCAAACCCCCTTTTTTGGGGTTTGGGGGATGTGCAAAATCATGATATTTTTTTTGCCTTTCTTTGTATATCTTTATATTTTTCAAAATTTTCTTGCCTTTTTCTTTCTTATCTCTTTGAGGGTGACTTCTTCTATTTCATTTTTGGGTTTCCCTTTAGTAAAAAGCCTTAATCTCAGGTTTTTTTATGGGGCTTTTTCCTTCCTCGTATCAAGCTTAGGGGTTTTAAATCATCTTTTGATATGATCTCTTCAAAAATGCTCATTAAATGAGGAAACAACACTATCGACAGAATAGCCCTAAAAACAAATTTTAAAAAACATGGAGTGCTTCATGGGGTTGCAAACATCTTAATTACCAACCTTTTTTCTCTTTTTTTCGGGTGTAAGCTTACTTTCGTCCAATTTTTCAATCACTGCCCTTACAAAAGGTTTAAAGGGAAAGGTCCCTTTTTAGGATTGGGGCAAAATCCTTGTCCTCATCTATGTTTAGAATACAAAAAACAATAGGGGGAAAATGAAAATTTCCTACCCTTTTTCAAGACCTCCTTTTAAAGATCCTCGTTTGAAAAATTTACAGAAATTTGGGCAAGGGGGAAAAAAACTTTTTGACTATTCTGGTTTGGGTTTGGGTCAAACTTTAAACCCCCAAATTTTTTAAAGAAAGAAAATTTTGGCATTTAGAAAATTAAAAACTTTTCCCTAAGATCGGTTAAGGCTTCAAACAACATAAATATCAATAACCAAACACGAAAATTTTTTTTAAAACTACCTAGATCCTTTACCTATAGAGGAAGTTTTTTTTTTTTTTTTTTTTTTTTTTTTTTTTTTTTTTTTTTTTTTTTAAAGATTTGGGCCGACTTTACTTGTTAAAAAAACATCCTTTAAAATTCCGCTTGATAGATACGAGTTTTTTTTTAGAAACTTAATGTATTTTTTTGTGTCTGCAAAAGACCTCAACAAAAAGGGGGATATTAATTTTGCAGTTCTTTTTTTAAAATTTGAAAAGGAAATTTTCCAAACTACTCCTTGTCTTTGTTTTTTAAACAAGGCGAGCTAGATATGAAAAATTTTTTGGAAAATTTTTTTTTTGAAACTGCCACTTTTTGCTTGCCTCTATTGTTGCCCTATTGATAATTATTTTTAGTCATATCAACAAAAAGTTTCAAAAATTCTTTTGAGGTCTTGAAATTTAATGTATCGCCAGTTATGGCATCTACCGGCTAACCAATGGTTAGGTTAAGTCCATTAAAAAAGGTCTAAACCTGTATCCATGTGGGTAGTTGATGGTGTTAGCACTTTCTCAACAATTTTGTCTATCTTTGCCAAGCATTATACATGGTCTCACCATCTTGTTACATGAATGATGCAATGTCATTTCGGAACTTGGTTGTCTTGCAAGGAGGAAAGTATTTATCTAGAAATTGTTTTACTATGTCATTCCCATGTAGTTAAAGCTCTAAGACCCAACAGTTGAAGCCAATTTTTAACCTTACCCCTTAGTGGGAAAGGGAATAATCTAATACACATGCTTCATCCGTTAGCCCATTATTCTTAAAGGTCTCACAAATTTCTAAGAACGTTTAAATGTGAGCATAAGGGTCCTCATCCAGTAATCTATCAAATTGATAGTATTGCTGCAAGAGTTGAATAACCACACCCTTGATTTCGAAATTGTTAGCCCCAATGGGAGGCTTCGCAATAGTCGACCTTGCATAATCTAGATTGGTCTTAGGTAGGTCCTCAACCATTATTTCCTATGTTTCCTCTTTAATATTCTCTAGTAATTCTATCCCACTATCTAAAGATTCTTCAATTAATTCCTCTTCCTTTACTACTATCATGACTTTTATAATAAGTGTTTCTCCCTCAATTGCTGATTGTCCAAAAGATCCAGTAATCATGTTCTTCCGAATCTTACGAAGTGTTATCTTAATCTCAAGGTTTAGATTAAGAATGTTAGAAGGGAAATTCATTGTCATGCACTACAGAAGCAATAGTCACGAGTTAGAGTATTCAAAAGATGAGAAGAGTAGAACGAAATAAAATAAATGATTAAAATAGCAGATAACAAGGTTTTTCCTAATATTGTTTTGCCAGATCCTGGCAACAGTGCCAAAAACTTGATGGTTGCTCTTCCAATCGTATCAAATTATAAATTTATAAACCTAAAGAAATCTAACAATCGAGCTAAGCAAGTGTACTTATCTAATGCAATATAAATTGCAATGGGTGTCGTTCTCAAAGATCTTAAAAATAAGTACTAGTATTACCATTTTTCTACTATCTAATCTAAATCTTAATATGAGATTAATAAATTAAGCAACTAATTAACTAATCTAACAATCTTAAGATTAATTATAATCTCTTTAATAGATCAATTCAATTATAAAAACATACCTTTTATCTTGATCTACTATAAACCTTAGCTTTCTTATAATAGGGTATTGATTAACAATTTGTTTATGCTTTACACTATAGGAATTCTCAATTAAACTAATTATTCCCTCACATTAATTAATTCTTAACCTTACACGGAATAGTGGAAACCTCTCCCTCACTATCACCATATTAGATTTCATTAAAGTTCATAATTCCTAAGTAAATATTTAATTTTTGTACAGAAAATCAAAGTTTTCCTACTTTTAGGTAAAACATACAATCTTTCTATTCATAAAGATCTATCCTATTAGATGAGACCTTTCTATATCTAACACAAATCATACATTCAATTAATTTACACGCGTAAATTAATCACAAAACATTAAAATACATGAATAGATACAAAGGCATAAACCTTGTATTAATCAATAAACAATTTAATCACATGGTTTAAAGTTTCACAAGTTGTAGGGTATATAAATCTATTCCTTCATGGAATTTACAATATTCACAAAGAATCTAGAAAAATAACAAGTAATCATGATAAAAAGAATAAACCTTTGTAAATGTTTTGTGATCTCCAATGATGCTCAAATGATTGCTCTCTTCAAATTCATAAATTTGCTCTCCTAGGGTTTTTAGAGTGACTTTGAATGATAAAAAGTCCAAAATCCCTAATTTTCTAAATAAAGCAAGTATTTATAAACTAAGAAACAGGGTAGCATGCACAACCTAGTGCACGCCTGTGCTTGGGGTTGTGTTCTCTAGAACAAAGTGAATTTCTAACATTTGAGGTTCTGCATGGTCTCCTACATAATTGTGCTCAAGGTTGTGCACTTTGAAATTCTTCACTGTCTTCTCTGGTTAAATTTCTTCTTTCAACACTACTCTCTACATAGCTTGTGCAGCAGCTAAGGCACAAATTTCAAGATGCATTCTGATCACTTTTTGCCCTCTAGCATTAGTGTTTGTGATGGAATCAGCTAACATCAAGAGTTCAAGAGTCAAAATCCAATGACCCGTTACATGGTATTGGAGGTCCAATGACGAGTAGAGCTAAGGCGGATGAGAGAAGCTTTGCAAGGATTAGTGATGGAGCTGCAAGAGAAGGAACCGAGCTTTCCCCCAAGGAGAATCGACATTTATTCACATAATCTAAGCTTGCAAGCAAGGCGGTTTCTCGGGATCCTCTTTAGAAGCTTGGATTATGTGAATAAATGTCGATTCTCCATGGTAAAGTCGTTCCTTCTCTTGCAGCTCCATCACTAATCCTTGCAAAGCTCTCTCATCGCTTGCTCTAGCTCTTGTCATTGGACCCCAATACCATGTAACGGGTCATTGGATTTTGACTCTTGAACCTTGATGTTAGCTGATTCCCGTCATTCCTCCTTCCTCGAAAAGATTCGTCCGCGAATCACCTGCATCATATAGAGTAAGGTCAGAAACATAAAGTTGCGCTTACATTACCATAGTGACTTGGTAAGTCAATCTTGTAAGCGTTATCATTGATGCGTTCCAAACACTTGGAATGGCCATTCCCCTAGGGTGCAACTTAGATTTTCGCTGTTCAGCAAATCGCTCCTTTCTCAGATGCACCCCACCCATCTCTGGATGAAAGACAACCTTCACACGACCTTATTGGCTGGCGAGCATAATGCTCATCTTCTTCTCAATGTTAGCCCGACCTGAGCATGCTATTCCCGCACAAATTCTGCTTTTTCTTTCATCAAGATCAACAAAGTCATTAACAGGCAAAGGCAAAATTCCAGTGGAGTCAAAGGATTAAAACATACAAATCTCAAATGGAGAGTAGATGTAGTGGAATGCACAGTCCTATTATATGCAAATTCTACATGGGTAGACATTTCTCCATTGTTTCAAATTTTGATGAATCACAGCACGCAACAAGGTTGAAAGAGTCCTATTAATACTTCGGTCTCTGACCATCAGTTATTGAGGGTGTGCAACAGTAGAGTACAACAACTTAGTGCCTAGCCTATTCCACAGAGTACGCCAAAAATGACTCAAGAATTTCACATCCTATCACTCACAATAGAATTGGGCAATCCATGCAATCGCACAATCTCTCTAAAGAACAAATCAGCAATATGTTGTGCATCATTAGATTTAGAATAGGCAATGAAATGAGCCATCTTGCTAAACTTATTCAACAACAACAAATATGCTATCTTTTCACTTTGAGACCGTGGTAACCCTAACACAAAATCCATAGAAATGTCAGTCCAGGGTTGATTAGGCACGGGTAAGGAATGTATTCTCCATGGGGCATTACTTTGGATTTAGCCTGTCTACATGTATGACTTGTCACACGGTTTGCACATCATGCTTCATTTTTTGGCCAATAAAAGTTTTTTCATGCAAAATATCCAAAGTCTTTTTTAACACCAAAGTCCCATTAAACACCCCATGTTTTCCCTCACAAGCAATTCACGCACATAACTTTTAGATACACACAACCTATCTTTCTTAAACAAGTACCCATCATGCCTATTAAAATCAGCATATCCAGACTCACACAAGCACCCAATTTGACCAAAATTGCATCATCTCATACAATTCCTTATGGTTCAAATCCAAGCAATTAGATTATGCAAAGAAGTCAAAAGTGAATACCTTCGAGAAAGTGCATCAGTCTACCACATTCTCTTTTCCTTGCTTGTATTTAATCACATACGGAAATGTCTCAATGAACTCCAGCCACTTGCATGTCTTTTGTTCAACTCCTACCTTGAGTTTTCAGAAACTTCAAACTCTCATGATCGGAATGATGATGAAACTCCTTAGGCCATAGGTAATGTTGCCAAGTTTGCAAGGTCCTCACCAGAGCATATAACTCCTTGTCTAGACTGGGTAATTTAATGCAGCGCCACTGAGTTTTTCGCTAAAATAAGCGATCGGTTTAGATTCCTGCATCAAAACACACCAATACCTTTCCTAGAAGCATCGCATTCAATTTCAAAAACCTTCTCAAAATTAGGTAGAATAAGTAATGGTGCATTAGTCAACTTACCTTTCAAAACATTAAAAGCCTCCTCATGCACTTTAGTCCACCTAAACTGCATTCTTCTAACAAGATCATTTAAAGGAGCAGCTATAGAACTTAAAGTTCCTAACAAACCTCCTATAAAAACTTGCTAATCCATGAAAGCTCCTGACCTCACTTGCGTTCTAGGTGTTGGCCACTCCTGATCGCCTTCACCTATTCTTCATCCATAGCAATCCCATCTGCACCTACAAACAAATCCAAGAAAAACTACAGTTCCATAAAAAGGTGCACTTCTTCAAGTTTGCATACAACTTGTTTTCTCGCAAAACAGTAAACACACTTTGTAATGCTGAATATGTTCTTTAAAGTCGTGCTGTAAAACTAAGATATCATCAAAGTAGACAACAACAATTTTCCAATGAAAACGCGAAGAACATGATTCATCAACCTATAAATGTGCTAAGCGCATTTGTTAATCCAAAAGGCATTACCATCACTCATATAAGCCATGTTTAGTTTTAAAAGCCGTTTTTCCACTCATCTCCCTCTTTCATGCGAATTTGTAATAACCATTCTTTAAATCAATTTTGGAAAACAAACAGGCACCATGCAATCATCAAGCATATCATCAAGTCTAGGGATAGGATGTCTATACTTAACTGTGATCTTGTTGATTGCTCGACAGTCAACACACATCCGCCATGTTCCATTCCTTCTGGGAACCAGGATGACAGGACTGAGCATGGATGAGGCTTTCTCTCCAAAACCCTTCTCTACTAATCATCAAACCTGCCTTTGGATCTCCTTAGTTTCTTGATTGGCCCGATAAGCTGGCCGATTAGGAATGGAAACACCCGGGATAAAGTCAATCTGGTGCTCAATGCCTCTTTTTGGAGGCAATCCCTTTGGTACCTCCTCAGGAAACAAGTCCTCTTATTCCTGCAAAAAGAGACACAACCACACTTGGCAAAGAAGAGTTAGGTTAGTATTTAGTAAAATACAAAATCTTGTACATGAGTACAAGTAGTTGTTTCCTGGCCACTATTGCACTCTTAACCTCACTTTTTCTCTCAAACCACACTCTCTCCTGCAATTTTCTCTCCACTCAGTGTGTTAAGCTCTTCACTCTCTTGGCTCACAAGTGTTTGCCTCTCACTCTTTCTCTCTTTTCACTCTTTCTTGTCCACTCAAGTGTTTCTCTCTAAACTCTTTTGCTAGCCTCACTTGATCCTCACAAGCCTCCCATGGTTTTTGGGGAGTTAGAACCACATTTCTCTTGTTTAAAACAAAAGAGTAATGGTTCTTGTATCATCATTACATTACCCTCCGATCGAACTACCATGGTCGCCCCAACAATATGTGACTAGCCTGCATGGGAACTACATCACACATCACCTCATCATGATAACTCCCAATAGAAAATGAAATAAGGACTTGCCTGGTCACCTTCACTTCCCCACACTCATTCAACCACTGTAACCGGTATGGTTTCTGATGCTTCGAAGTTTTTAACCTCAACTTATCAACCAATAAGGTACTAGCAACGTTAGTACAGCTACCACTATCAATGATCAAGCTGCATACCTTCTTCTGCACATGAACCGGGTGTGAAAAATATGCTCACGCTGAACCCCTTCACCATCATCCTTAGGCTGAGTACTAAGGACTCGCCTAGTAACTAGCAATTCCCACTCACGGGTCCCTCAACGTCCACATCACTACAATCCTCCAATGGTGGCATGTCGTCATCACTGGAACTAATACTCTCCACATCTCCATTATCCGAATGATCATGGTCCTTTGATTTGGACATTGAGATGCAATATGTCCAAACCCCTGAAACCTGAAACATTTGACATCACGAGTTCTAGTGAATGGTTTAGTGTCAGATTTACCTTTAGAGGAAGTAACTGAATTTTTGGCCTTCGCATCCCTTTTGGTTTTGAGTCTACAGTGTTCTTCTTCCAATTTGACTTCCATGAAGAGTTAGAAGTCGCCCAAGATTTAGAATTCCCTTATACTTTAACCGCTTCTCGACCTTGATCGCCTTATGCAGCAATTCTCAATATCCACATAATGTTGTAAGTCTACTACATCAGCGATCTCCCGATTTAACCCATTGAGGAATCTAGCCATTGTAGCCTCATTTTCCTCATCCACGTTAGCTCTAATAATAGCTATCTCATCTCCTTATAATAGTCCTCTACACTTTGGGACCCTTGTGTCAACCCTGTAATTTCCTATGCAAATCCCTATAATAATGACTAGGGATAAACCTCTTCCGCATAATTGTTTTCATCTCATTCCAAGTGCCAACAGGCCTCTCACCATACCTTCTCCTATTACGCACCAGCTGATCCCACCATACACTGGCATAATCAAAAAATTCAATTGCAGCTAACTTTATCTTCTTCTCCTCACTGTAATTATGGCAATCAAATACATGGTCCACTTTTCTTCCACTCCAATATACAGCTTGGATCATCTTCCCTTAAAAGGAAGGTATCTTCATCTTAATACTACCCAAATTACCATCTCGCCGTTGGTGTCTCTTCTCTCCCTCATGAAACCATATTCCCTGAATCTGTATCCTCATTCTCTTCTATACTCACTCCACTCTTGAATGCCTATTAGTTCTTCTCCCCACAACATTACTACCTGACGGTTCCCTACTCTGCTCCATCTTATCCAACCTTTCATGAACTTGCTCCATTTCAGCACTCAGCATTTTTCTCATCTCACCGAATAATGCTCAAACATCAATTTCTTATCTACGCCTCCCTTCTCTCATTAGTAGGACTTTGATCAGACATATTGCTGCAACAAAAGGGTTAGAAATAACACAAAAAAAAAAATAAATAAACTCACACTTCTCTCCCTCACCTGTTTACACTCGCAGATGTGAATTCACTCGTGTTTCGTTCAATAAATAGATAATCCTCACAACTCACTCTTATAGGCTCTTTGATCAGAACTCAATCAAAATTTCTTTAACATAAACCACTAAGGCAACTCACTTTTTAAACAAACGGTTCCAATTCAACAGCCAATTAAGGGAAACACGGACAAGGACTCCAATAGAGACACAATGAATACCCACGAATGAACGATAAATATAGATACTGGATTACTGAAATGTTCTTCCTTTTTTTTTTACCTTGCTCAGGAGGATTCGAGAAAACAACAGAACAATAGCAATTTCCTGACGAATTTCCAGACAATTGAGATATATATATGAAACGAATTTCCAGACGATTTTTTTTCTTTTTTTTTTTTGAAGACAACGATAATTAATAGAAAAAGGATAGAATTACTTGAATCAAGAAGCCGAGGCTCTGATACCAAATGATGCGAACCCTAGTTATATTAAACCTAGAACCGTCAATCGTGATTTGAAATCGGATTCCCAAGTATCGTCTTGAAACAAGTGATGAACGGAACTAGACCCCAACCACACCTGCTGATTGAAACCTAAGTTATCAAGATGACTTCCCCAAGCGTTTAGATCGAAGAAATCGAAAGGAGTTCTTTCGCAAATAACAAAAGAGAGAGGGCTCTCAAAATGTGTATTCAACAAAACCGTCCCTCAATTGGTCTCACAAAAGACTATTTATATGGCCCCGTAAAATACCTAAAAGGGGGAAAAAAATCTAAGCGTACACGTGGAAATAAATAATAATATTTGCGTCTGAACATGTGACGAGTGTAGTACACGGCTGTGTCCCAAGCCGTGTCTTAACCGTGTAAGCTTCTGTGAAAGTTCTGCAAGCCGTGTCCCCAGCCGTGCCCGAAACCGTGTCAGAGTCTGTGACAGACCTTCAGGCGTGCCTCAAGCCGTGCCCGGAAACCGTGTCAGAGTCTGTGACAAACCTTCAGGCCGTGCTCAGCCGTGCTCGGAAACCGTGTCAGCCGCTGTCCTCCATTCAAGGCGGTTCTCTCGGGATCCTCTTTGGAAGCTTGGATTATGTGAATAAATGTCGATTCTCCCTTGGTAAAGCTCGGTTCCTTCTCTTGCAGCTCCATCACTAATCCTTGCAAAGCTTCTCTCATCCGCTTAGCTCTAGCTCTTGTCATTGGACCTCCAATACCATGTAACGGGTCATTGGATTTTGACTCTTGAACTCTTGATGTTAGCTGATTCCATCAGTTTGTGTGGCCATGCTGAAGGTTTTGTACACATGAAAATCACACTTTTTATATTTTGCTAAATTTCACCTCATTTTTGCTTAAGCCTTCTTTAAATTCTTCAATTGCACTCTTTAAACCCTGAATTCAATATTAAGAACTTAAGTGTCTTTTCTTAATAAATTCACATAAAATTCATACAAAATTATATTCAATAAATACTAAAAATAAGGTTCTTTCAACACTTATCATGCCCCTATAGGCTGACTAATCGATAATGGAAAGCATCTCTCTAGAATAGCTACCCTAAAAGGAGGATATCTAAGAAAGTGTTCTATTATGGGCTAACTAATCGACAATGGGAAGTGTCTCTCCAAACTAGCAACCCTAAAAGGAGGACATTTAAGAAAGTACATCATATGGGCTAACTAACCGATAGTGGGAAGTGTCTTTGGATTGGTAACCATAAAACGAGAATATCTAGGAAAGTACCTCATTACAGGCTGACTAACCAATAGTAGGAAGCGCTTCACCAAACTAGCAACCCTAAATGGAAGTGCCTCATTATGGGCTGACTAACCAATAGTGGGAAGCATCTCTTTAGACTAGCAACCTTAAAGGAGGATATCTAGGAAAGTGTCCCATTATGGGTTGACTAATCGATAGTGGGAAGTGTCTCTCCAAACTAGCAATCTTAAAAGAAAGTGCCCCATTATGGGCTAACTAATTGATAGTGAAGCATTGTTTTAAATGAGCAACACTAAAGGTAAAATGGATAAGGAAGTGCTTTTTGGGTTATTTAATTGACTATAGGAAGCGTTTCACTAGACAATCTTGGGCTCTTTAAATTTTTTTCTTTCCTTTTTTTTTTCTTTTTGTCCTTTTTTTTTCTTTTTCCTTTTTTTCCTTTTTTTTTTTCTTTTCTTTTGGGGCCAATGGGTTATGGGGGGGTTTTTCAAAATATGGGCTTTTTTTTCATCTCAAAAGAAATAAATTATTCATGGAAAAAATTACTCTTGAATTGTTGAAATTGGGGCAAGTACTTTTAAATTTAAATTTCCTTTTTCTTTTGATTGATGTTCCTATCCTCCCAATTCCCCCCTTTATAAGGGGGTTTTTTGAAAAGGTTAAATTTTGAAACTCTTTTTTTTTAATAGACTCAAAGGGGTTTGGTCAAAGGATTATTGTGTTTAAGATAGCAAAAAGGGAAAAACCAACTTTTAATTTTAAAAATTAACATAAAATTTTCAAGATGAACCTTCTTTAAGAAATGAGCCCCAAACCTTAGATTAACAACACTCAACTCTCAAGTTTTTAAAAGGTTATTTTTGGGGAGGGTGGTTTGCCTTTTTTCCCCATCCAAAACCCTTTTTTGAACAAATGAGATATTTTTCCCAAAATTTTGCCCCAAAATTCACCAATTTTCTGGGGATGTTTTTGGGGAAATTTAAATTGTGCCCTTATCAATTTTAAACAAATGATTTAGTCTTAACTTGTCCCTCTTAAGAATTTAGTTGCCCTAAACTTAGCTAGTTAAGCTAGTCTTCTTTATGCCCTTATTAGTAAATTAACCATGGTCACTTCAAAAGTGTGCCCCAAAAATTAGTTATCCAATTGTCTAGTTTACTAAAATAGATAACTCCTGATGGAGGGAAACTTCAAGTGTAGCCTCTAGGGTTGGAGAGGTGGAAGGCTTTGTGTTTTGAAACAAGAGTAGGTAATGTGGCTACTTTGTTTTGTGTTTATAGCAGGTAAGGAGACTTTTTGAAGTGAAGGGACTTTTATGTTTAGGGTATTTCAAGTTGAGAGTGGGCTATCGAGGTCTTTGGTTTTTGTGATAGGAATCATACTCCTACAGGACCTATCACTAGGGCCGAGCTAAGGGTCTCCATAATTTATTTTTGAGGATCTTGCTTAAGGAACCTAATCTTAAGAAAACTAATCTATTTTCTACATTTCTACATTATAATTGTAGTGCATTTCAACAGGCTCACTTATCAGTCCTACAAGATACCAAATCACCTATACTTTTGAGTGAGTCAGGATGCTCAACGGGGTTTAAATTTTCAAAAGTATCTTAAAGACCGGCATCATGAAGACTCATTTCTTTTATATATTTCTCCTTTGTATGGACAATTTTATGTTGTATTTTCTTTTAGGACACTTTCATTTTTATTATAATTTCCATTTAGGACCGGTCACCTTAAAAGTGGCAACTTGTAATTTTTGTCCATTTTCTAACCCTAGGAGTAGTAAGTATAAATACTTGCTTACAGTAGATTTTGAAAAGGCCAAATTTTTCAGATTTGTTTCACATTTTCATGAGAGGGCTTAGGGTTTGCTAAATCCAATTTCTCTTATCAATTTCAATTTCCAAGAGTTGAAATTGTGGCAAGTGCAACAAAGGGTAATTGTGAGTAGTATCAATTCCTTCTTTGTTGTATTTCCATTTCATCACTAGTGAGTCATATCTAGGGTTGATTTGAAAGTTCTTGGTCAGATTTTTTATTGCATTTGTGATCAATTATCTTGTTATAAGATTGATTGTTTTAGTATTTATTATCATCATCTTCATTTGTGACGTGAATGGGAATTGTAGGAAGAAGTTGAAATCAGGGTTTTTGATCTATTCTTCTTGATATAATTCACGTGGATTTCACTTGTAATTGTTGTTATTTGGTGAAGATTACATAGATGGATTGTTAATTGCATCTTTGACCTTTGGATTTCATCAAAATTCCATTAGGGTTCACGCAATTTCTTGATTCCATTGGACAGGTTTTAATTGTGAGTTGGGGCTTGTTTCTTTGATTCACTTGTATGCGTTTGGTTTTGAAATCAGACCCTATATCCCTCATTGTGTTATTGGAATCGTGAGTACTCTTGTTCTGGATGTTTAAATAAGATGATTAAATGAATTAAATGATTGTCTACTGTATAAGTATATAGGCCTACTTGACATACGTATATGTGTTTGTGTTACTGTGTATTAGATTCTTATGGCTTACTCTCATTTTCTCTTTCAGATGGGAATATTTCTTATTCGCTTTATATTTCGATGGGATATGGCTTTGAGGAAAGAGTACTAGGATGAGACGTGGATTTATTTTTACGTTGTCTATAATAATGACTGACTTTTTATCATTTTCTAAACTATATTTTTATGTTTTAGTTTTATATTTAGACTATTTTGGGAGCCACTTATAGTTCTATAGCTTGTTCTAGTTTATTTGTATTTTGTAAGTCCTATAAGCCCTAAAACTTGGACTATCTTTTCTGTTTTATTAAAACATTTTTATGATAAACAAATGATCAAACATTTTAAAAAAAATCTAACGTTTTACCAAAATATTTCAAAATCTAATTAACGATTTAAGAGTCTTAAAACTAGTTTAAAAACCACTTAGTAATTATAGTCTTATGTATTATACTTAAGTAGGGTACATGATGAACTATCGATACCATAATGAATTTGAGGCGTAATAGTAAAAGCATACTATGTTTGTGGCAAAAGTTAATCAAATTTTTTATATTTTAATTGAATTATTTAATTCTCTTAAATTTTATATTAAAATTCAATCATGTCCTTTAAGCCCTTTGTATTTTGAGTGAGTTATATAAGTTCTTTATATTTTTTATCTTACACTAACTCTTTCTTTTAAGTATTGTTATAACGCACAACTATAGGCTTACATGATATAATAACATAAATATAAATAACTTAAACAATTTACTTAAAATATAAAAAATTTAATTCAATATTAACATAACTTGGACTGCTTAATGATTCAATCAAAATATATAGAGGACTATATTGACTTTTAACACAAATGTAAAGAACTTTTAACACACTTGTCCCATCCAAATTCTCGATGTCTTTAAATTAGCAATTTTCTTGTTAAAAATTTCCTTGGCTCACATTTCCAGTACATCCACTTCTATTGCAATATATCATTTTGAAAGTTCCTTTTTTAATTGTGGTACCTACTCGATTTTAATTTTTATTTTGTTCTACCTCTTGATTGTTAACTTTTGGTCACTAGTAATTTTTCAAAGCTTTTTATTATGGTAGCTAACAAGTATTACTCATTTTTTAACGATACCTTTTCACGATTGATTTTTTATCATTAGTATAACTTTTTCTTAATAATATATTTAGGTTAATTATAACTTATTATTATTGTTATTCATGCTTTTTCTTAATAGTAACTTTTTGGTATTTATGCTTTTTAATTATTATTAATTACACCTTCTCATCATTTAAGAGATGCATCTTTGTATAAAGTATAATGCTAGCAAATGATTTACTATCTCCTCATGAATGCAAAATGACTCAAATCTTGATATGATGAAAAATCAGAGCTCTTTATAAATATCATATCATTTTATATAGACATACAAGGATCATTGACAGTTGTATTAAGTTACAATATGGGAAACGTATTCATTACATAACTAAATAATAGTAGTTCCATAATCTTTAAAATATGAATATGCATTATTAACATATCAATTATGATAACCTTTCAATTAAAATTATTTTTGTTAAGATGAATATATTTTTCGAACTAAAAACCACATAAAGCGTAGAGCTTTAACTAGTTAGGGAAATTTTTTCATATCTAATCCCTTGAGAACCTAGTACATGAAATCCTTAATGTTAGTTAATATGGATCGTTCATTCGAAACTCAGGAAGCTAGGAGATGACACATTAGGGTGGTGGTGCAAACAACCAAGGGTGGTCGAACGCTAAGTCTAGATTAGTTTTACTCTTGAAACTATGAACATGTTATTTTATTTTTTTTATTCGGAAGTGAGTGGCGAGAAAGTGGGATGGATAAAGAGTTGATGAAGAGAAACCTAACCAGGGTTATGCCTTATCCTTAACGTGTGGAGGGCTAGCTATGGGCTAAACATAGGCCAAGGTAAATACCTTATAAAAGTTATTATTAGTGAAGTATAAACAATTATGTATTGCTTATTGCAGAGTCAATGGACTTCATTTGTTAATATCTAATTAACCCATTGCACGTTGCGTTATGTAACTACTATTTGGATACGTAACTACCTTCTTTATGCTTTTTGTCAAAACCATTTTTCTTATTATGTACAATCTTAAAAAAGATAGGTTGAATGGTATAGTATGATTTCATGCGCTGGATACACAAGGGTCTTAAATGAAAAGATTTGTTGAATTACAATTGCTACAAGATCAACAATTCCCTAATCTTGGGCTTCTATTGCTAACATAAAAATATCCCTTTCCATATCTTCAGATAAAAACCCATAGGAAGTAAGTAGTCATATGTGGGAAAATGGTTGTACATTTTTATCTCGAAATTTGGAGTATTGGGGTATATTCTTTTGATTTTAGTACTTATCTTAATTGTTGGTTTGTCATTGTTGAGTGATTTTATTTCTCTATTTTAGTGATATTAATCAATATCATTACAAACTCTTTTAAACTCTTACAACTTGTTCATTTAGAAGAAATGACTATTTCACTTCTTTTTTATTCCTCATGAAAATTGCTATTACGATGTTTAGTTTAATTTTCAATCGTAATAATAATTCCATGAGGAATTACAATTCCCTATTTTGCTAAATTGTAATTCTTATATTAGACCTAAAAATTACATTCAATATATAATAATAAAAAAACTCCCATTGCCCTTCTCTTCTTCTTCCACTTTACCACTAACACCAACACCAAAAGACCACTAGCACAGAGCACCATCACACAACCACCAACACACTACCACCATTGCAACCAAACCAACTAACCCACCCACCCAAACTCATTGAACCCACCACACTTAATGCATTAGACCCACACCACTCAACATAACTAGACCTATCAGACTAGACCCACTTAAACCCATTGCACCTAGATCCATTCGACCTACTTGCCCAAATCCATGCCACCTAAAACTACAAACCTACACCCACCTAGACCACCACCGAACCCATTGGAGCAAATAGAGATTAAGAGAGAATAGAGAGAGAGTAGAGGGGAGAGAGAGAGACGCCACTAAACCTACTAAAGGAAATGGGGATGAAGAGAGAGTAAAGTAGAGAGAGAGAGTCGAATTGCAAAGGGGAAAGAGAGAGAGAGAGAGAGAGTAAAGCAGAGATAGAGAAAGAGAGAGAATTGAACTATAAAGAGAGAGAGTAGAGCAAAGAAAGAAAGAGAGAGTAAAGCAAGGATTAAGAGAGAAAGAGTCGGACTGAAAACAAAGTAGAGGAAAGAAAACATACTAGCTAGATGAGAAAAAAAAAAGAATGAAGGGTAATATGGTCATTAAACTTTAGTACAAGCTTATTTTGGTTTTTATCCAACTAAACAATGTCATAGAGCTATTACAGCTCTATTCAATTCCTATTGAATAGGAATGCAATTTTCGGCCTATTACATATAGTGAAGTAAATAAACACTTAGTTTCAATTCACTAGATAACCCAACTTAAGCACTTAGTTTCAATTCATTGGATAAAGTTTCAACCTTGCTTCCATTAAATATAAAAAACCTTATAGTTTCCTATAGTGTTGGCATTCCTACGAAGAGAATCATTGATAGAATAATGCTTGGTCATAATTTCCAATGAGTACTAGGGCCAACATGAAACATATTTCATATTAAGAAAAACACAATAGAGATAAGATATGACATTCTTTTTAAACTTATCTTATTTAAGGTATTTCTTTGATTTTTGGCATTCAGTTTATGATTTGAGTATTCTTCCCTTACCCAATAACAATAACAATGACATGGTCATTCAATGCATTTGTCTAAAGATCCATGTGCGCCCCTCAACAATTTCACATCAATGATATTTTTGAACATTGAGGTGCTGAGTTGCTGTAAAATTCTCACCAATAATATACATCTTTCTTATCAATTTAAATACACTTCAATAGATTTGTGAATCTTTACTGTAACCGTATATAAGTAAATACATAAATTAATAATGAATAGTTACTTTTATTAATAAATATTATTCATAAATACATAAATACTTCTTCAATTTGTACACATTTCCAAAATTGAAGCAGCAACTTTAGGTACTTAGCCAGAGTATCTTTACCTCCATAGGTTGTTCTAAGCATTTTATACTAACCTCTGTTTGTCCTTTCAATCCTTCATGCAATTTTTTTTCTTTTTTTTAATTAAAAAACTATTAATTCAGGAGATTTCTTGAGTTATATGGATGACTATTAATTTTGATCTTTTTCAAAATAGATTGCTTTCCCTTCCTTTTGTTTTTCTAATATAAAAGTTGTGTTTAGAATAACCAAATGCATTTAAAAATAAATATTTTTTTATTCATTTTATAACACATACAATATTAGGTAGCATTTGGTTTGGCATTAAAAATTTGGCACTAGACAGGACAAAATTTTTGTCCCCCGTTTGGTTGCCACACATGAAGGAAGTACTGGACAAAACACCAATTATGTACTGGAAAAAATCAGAAATTTTAGTACCGCATGTAATTCAGTACTAAAAATGCGATACTGGACTAACATGTAATTTTTTTGAAATTCTGAATTTGCCCTTCATACTTACCTTGTCACCCTGCTGCATAGACGCCTCTCCTTTCCTTTGCTACAACCGGTCTTGTTTTCCTCCAGCGTCGCACGAGCTTCGAAACGAGGAAGTACGATAAGCCATCGGTACCGCTCCTTCACTGCTGCCCGCCGTAGAATCGGCCGCAAGTTCACCCATCGCCATTGTGAAGCCCGAAGTCGCCATCAGGTATGTATGGTTCCATTTCTTCTCACATTGTTACTTCCTTTTGAATGTTCCTCGCATTTCTTGTTCGTTGTGTCCGTCAACAAGTCCCTTAGTGCTCGCATGCTGTTCAAGATTTGTCGCTCGTGTCCATTGGGGGGGGGAGCTTAAACATTGTTTTGAGGTTCGAATGCATGGTACGCTTTAGGGGGGTTATTGGTTTTAGGGTTCGAATGCATGCTCTATAATGGGAGAGAGTTGGTTTTAGGGTTCGAATGCATGGTTTGCTTTAGGGGGTTTATTGGTTAGGGTTTGAATGCATGCTGAGTACACGGTTGAAGGCATGACCGTGTGTTGAGCTTGGAAAATCCACAGAAGCACATACGGTTGAGTACACGGTTGAAGGCATGGCCGTTAAGCTTGAAAAACCCACAGAAGCACACACGGTTGAGTACACGGTTGAAGGCACGGCCCTGTAAAGCACACACGGTTGAGTATAAATAACGTATTATTTCATTAAATATAACATAATTCTTTTCCCTATAATATTTAATATATTATTAAACCTTCAAATCATTTTTTCTTATAATAATATCAAATATATATAAATAACTATGATATAAATAAAAAGGGAAAAATTATCAATTTACTTTATTCAATCCAGTACTTTGCAATTTCAAACACTGCACAGCACAAAAGCCTTATCCAGTAATTAAAAAGGGCAAAACTGTCAATTTTACTATGTTCAGTCCAGTACTTTGCAATCAAAACACTGGACAGCACAAAATCCTTATCCAGTACTGAACAAACCAAACGTGGTACAAAAATATTTTTGTCCAGTCCTTCTTCTTTAGTACTGTCCAGTACTCCTTGTTCTGTCCAGTATCAGTAACCAAACGATACCTTAGAGATATACATAGGGAATAATTACACAGTATATACATCTCACTTTCTTATATGCTAAAATTCAATAAAAAAAATATACATCATCGTAACTGTCTTCTAGAATCTAGACTTCATATCATATTCTACACATACATACGTTTATCATTTATGAAGTCTGCATATTCTAGAACTACGGCGCCATTGAATCCTATATTCCCTTGTCTGGCATGAAGTCAGCATACTTTATTATATTCCCACTGCATTGCCTTCTACACATCATTCACGTGTCATGATAAGTTACCGAAAAAAAAATTATAATAATTTAAAATTTTAAAAATGTTCTAAAAATAGAAAAAAAAAACTTGAAAATTAAAATTAAAAAGAAAACAAAGGAAAAGGAACTACCATAAGTCATTTACCACAATTTTTTTGCCATGAAATCAGGTTAGGTAACGATTCACCTTAAGTGGTGGATCACGTGGCCATGTACTATGAATATGCTAATTCTATGTTGAAAATAAAATAAATGAAAAAAAAAAAAGAATTTTGTATGGGCTGTGACTCGTCACGTCTCCTGATATTGGTGGTGAGGAGGGTTAGTGTATTTTTCATGTAATGACATTTTTAATTTTATTCTCTAACTTACTACTGTGATATAATAATATGTAGCAAAAAAGGGGAAATTAATTATTTTCGCAATTGAGATTCATAAAAAGTAAACCGGGAAAGGTAAGGTGTATATATATACATATATATATATATATATATATTTTCAAATAATAGTTATTCCTGATAATAAATAGATTTTCCGATTCTAATCTATGAAGCAAATGGATTTTATTGCAATTATCCAAAATTTTAAAACTTTCAAACCTACTTTCCCTATTTTAATGGACCAGAACCGTAAATTTTACGCAAAAAACTGGCTCAAAAATGTTGACAAGGAAGACGATAGAAATATCTTCTTTCATGGTGGAATGGATGCTTCAACATGACCCGCTTGCATTGCGTCAATAGTCAATCCTCAAGTATAAACATCGGCGTTGATTTCGTTTGTTACCTCCTTTTTCTTTCTGTCATAGTTTGACCAAATAAAATAAAATCACCAAGAAAATACCAAAAGGCGTGTAAAAGAAAAACTTTACGTTTTAATCGTCCAAATTTTCTCACTAATGTGTATAAAATATTTTAAAATCTACACATAACTTTTTCTTTTTTAAATATACTCTTGATACACTTGCAATTGTCATAGGCACAATTATTGAGATAAGTTAAAGATACCATTATTAGAATCTCATGGTTACATAAATGCTTCTTCTTTTTTTTTAAAAAAAAAAAAGATGAATTAGATTTGATTCCCTTCTTCATCTTATAATTATATCTGTACATATAATAGGTTTCAATATATCTATCCACCAACCACCACCATCCAAGGGATTACAGCCTCTTAAGGTAGTGGTCGATTAGCCATCACTTAAAACAAAAAGAAAGAATTTTGAAAATAAATCCAACTGGTTGTTACAATCCAACTATGATCCAATCGGGCCTTGATTAGCTTTTCTTCCTCTCTTTTTTCTTTCACTTTCTTAATGGTAGAATGCACGATCCAATTAATGGTGGATTGTGACCATGACCTATTAGATATATTGGGATTATTACAGCCTACATGCTATCCCAATAGCAGGAGATGGTTGATAACCTTTAATCCAAATGGTGGCCTATTGCTCCTACCATTGAGTAGTTAGCAACATTAGTTATTTGCTTTTTCCTTTTCTTTTGTTTTTTAATATCCTTCATCCTTTTTTAATGTAATTTTTACTATTTTTATTATATTTTATTTAAATATATCTAATACTATTTTTTTTCTTGTGTTAATTATCACGAAATGATTAGAAACCAACACAAATTTCCTAATCAAAATTAAAAAAATGTTATAAAAGACATGTTATGTATTTATCAAAAAAAATACAGATTATTTTATTTACAAAGTCTCAAAAAAAAAGGTTTTGTATTATATTTTCCCAAATAAAAATCAACAATTCTCGCTCTCTCTCTCTCTCATGGATTATATGTGATTTGTTTTAATTTAATTATCTTTCATTTATTTTATCCAAAAATAAAACAGTAAAATAAAGTTTAAAAGTACGTTTTTATGATCTAAACTCCATTAAATCCATCATTCGACAAAATTGACTAACAATTGTATTAATCTCTCAAACTTATCATATTTCTCTTTCTCTCACAAAAACTCTTTAATAAACTCTAGTGCGGAGATGCGATTGTACTTTCTAAATTTCTTCCCTTCCTAAATCCATAAATCCAAAACAATTGATCTAAATAATCATAGATTTACCATCACTAATCTTAATCTAAGCTTTTCCTATTCCACTGACACTGATCCATCAGCAACATTTTTATCATAATAAGTCTACATCTATAGATTTAATTAGTTTGAAGATTGTGACAATTGAGCAAATATTGTTTTGTTAATAATATTGAGCATAAGGGATGTTTTATGATTTTGTCATTTACATTCTTCTGTAGGATTATGCTATCATTTTTTATATTTATTTTACTTCTTTACATAAAAAAGAAAAAATATTTATGACCTAGACAATTAAATTAAGCATATGTCTAATAAATATAAGGTTTTCATGCAATTGACATGGCTTCCATAAAGGGGTGTTTAAATAAAGTTGATAAATTAGCTCGAAATTGATTTGATTTTGAGTTCTAAATAGGATGCAATAGGGATTCCTCTTTGGGATGAGCTAAAGTTACGAGGCAAAAAGCAACTAGAGGTGAGGCACTAATAGTGAAGTAGAGGAATTAGAGGGAATATACCTAAATAATATTATTTTAAAAAAAAATCACGAAATAAGGCACCTATAAAAATTATTCCAAAAAGGTTTAGAAGTCACGGACTCCATTTGTGCCTTTAGTGAAAATTTTTTTAATGGAAAATGATGTAAAGAAAATGGAATTCTTCATTTGTTTTTTTTTTTTAAATAAAAGTTTACCTAAAGAATAACTCAAAAAAAATTAATTTTCATAAATTTAAAAAGTATAAAATAGGTAATTGTTATAAGAAAAAAATAAATCATTATTTCAATGATATATAAATTTATCAACTTCAATTAGTTGTTTACATTAATTTTTAAAAATAAGGAAAGACATACATATCAAATAAATAAGGAAAAATTGAATCCTATCTCTTAATTATTCCTTCTCCTTAGAAATGTTTAGCCAGCTGCACAAATGCATTCATTAGCTCCCTCAATGGCTTAGAATATGGACTTGGAGAAGCTTGCGACTCCTGTTAAATGGTGCTAGGGTGTTTCGTCAAGTTATGGGGGAAGCACTAGACTCCACTTTGTAGCTCAATGCAAAGATTCACCCGATATGTTGGTTATTTACCAAAGCCTCTCTTCTATGAGGCAGGTGATGTTGGAACAAGACTACTGATAGAATGACAGTGTGATATGACAAATGTGCTAGGAAATTGTGTCGAGCTATCGTACATCACACTAGAATCTAGTTGGAACTATTATTCTTATATGTTAGAACATTCTTATGCCTTAGCCCAATTTTGGGGTCATCAATGTCCCACAGTCGTACAGCGTGTAGGAATCTGCCATTGTTGCCATAATTCAACAGGTTGTGCCTTAGCCTCATCATATGCGCCATGCTGCTGCTAAGCCCACGAGTACAGTGTTACCACCTTGTGGTCATGCAAGAATTGAAGACTATAATCAACTACACTAGCAGCCTCATTATGATCCAAAGATAAGCGAATTTATCTTAAAATATTAGCTTACATGTTAAAAACATCGTATAATTGATTAAGCAATGGACATATAATGGATCGACGAGAAGGTGTTGATATTGTACTTATCGGATATTCAATAACTACCCTATGCGTCTTATATATCTATAGCGATGGATCCATACCACCGCATGTATGATCCACTCACGCCTCAAGGGCCCTATTTGTACACCACTTAGGACAATCTGTCTTCCATATGGCTATGTATGTTACATGCTATACTAGCCAATCGATATTAACCCTCCACGCAAGTCGATTGAGGGAGCTCAAGCTGCGTGTTCACATCTTATGAATCCATTGATACTCCCCAAACTAACTTACAACACAATTGGGGTGATGTCATTCCATTATGTGGAAACATATATATAGCACTAGTGCGGTCCAAATGTGTATACCACTTCTACAAAAAGCCTATAGGTTGTGAATTAGAATTCCAACATACGACTCCCATTCGACTTAAAGGGCATCAAGTTAGAGATCATTATCAATGAACTATATGATAAAATGGAGTAAAAAAAACGGTTATCAAAATACCTGGTTATCATTTTGCCTATTAAACGTATCCTGATATGCACCAATTACATGGGTCGAGTGATGTTGAGCATCCTTCTATGTGTTCTAATGTGAGGCCAATGGAGCTTTGGCCTCCATAACTAAACCATGCCAACTAAGGGGTGCAATGTGTGGACATCTATCACATACCTAAACTTGCAACAATATCGTAGCCCCTCCTATCTCATGAGTTAACAAGGATGATGTGACACATAGCTGGCAATATAACTATGCCAAACATGCAGACCCTCGGCTGTACATCCCTACAACGTCAAAATGCTTTAAAGAAGGTAAAAACATCACATAAATAAGGGAACTGGATTTATCAACCAAGATAAACCCCCTTAACAATTGCAATATATATGCATGTGTGGACACTACATTTGCTCTCCATTGACGTGGGTTGGAAGGACCTCGAACAAGTCACAAAGCTACATCAATGTCAATGCGGCCTCTCTACTGCTGGACCTTACCCTTACCCTAGCAATCTTACACATGTTGTAGCCCATTCTAAGCAAGCACTCTCTGTATCTGCATGGCCATTGACTAAGAGGCCTAATTGCACCTCAACAAAGACTAATTAACAACAAGTTAACTATTAATTACCAACAACGACTATTTACTTTAATAAACAGTACATTACAAATAATTACTTTTAATTAAATGTGAATTAACAAAAGTAATATAATAAGAAAAAAATATTTTTATGGGAAAAAACGTATAAAAAAATATTTGTTCTAATCACGCTTTCCCACTAAACAAATTGAATAAATCTCCTCTTTATATTCCTAACCTTGAAATGTACAAGCTAAACTTGTGTAAAATAAAAATTAAGAAAACACAAACTATGAGCTACAGAGGGTAAAAAGAATGATGAAGAGATGTAGCTGTGTGCAAACTGAATCGATGAACTAAGGATTTGTATTTATAACATAAATTGTCAGCATAATTTTTTTTTTCTATACATTCAAGTTCACATATTGTTATATTGTGTAAATTTGTAATGTCATTTTATGATAATTTTTATAGGTTTGTAATATCAGATGAAATTATTGGATAGTGAGGGATAATGTAAAAAAAAAAAAAAGAGTAATTTATTAAAAGTATACACAGTCTACACTTTTGAGCAATTTTGCTTAAAGGTACCAACAAAGTACATACCTTTAAAACCTATTTTTGGAATAATTTTTGTATGGTATCCTATTTCATGAATTTAAAAAAAATAATATTATTTAAGTATATTTTCCAAGAATTAGACTAGATATTGCCTTTGGGACTTCAACATCCATTCCAAATAAATATTCCAAGGATGCTTCTAGAATTCTCTCTATTGAGGGTCCATTGTAATTAAGTCACAAAACGACATAAGCTATTTTGAAAAAGAAGGTAATGAATCCACTCTATGAGCCAGAGAAACTGATAGCCACTCGATTCAAAGGAGAGGAACGAATGCTTAAAAAGTCAATTGTTAAGCTATCTGTACTCTCGTTGCTATATGCCTAAACTTGATTCTTTCTTAATCAATTGTTTACTTTGCTTATGGGAATGCACATTTAGAAAAGGAGTGAGGCGAAATACCCCCATAATACACTTATACCCCCATTTACTTTGCCATAATTGAAATTCTATTATGGCTCTATTACATATGAAATAGGAATGCAAACTTTTACTTCAAGAATAGCCATTTGTCACAGAATTGCAATTACATCATTGACCAAATTACCATTCCTTAGCAAACCTATGTAATCCCTATTCTTAGTCATTTTTTTCCCTAAAGCAAATCGACATTAGATTTGGAGAGGAAGGAGGATTGTGGAGATTTGTCCATAGAGATCCTATCATCGCTTGCTATTTGTTGTCGCTTGCTGTCCATCATTGTTGGTGTCCGTTGATTAGCGGAGACATTAGATTTGTGGGTGGAAACGTCCATCACTAGTGTCCATTGATCCGTCCATGGAATCGTTCGTCGAAATGTTAGATCTATCCATCAAAGGAGCCTAATGTCGGTGGATCTCGTGAGGTAGTCATATCGTTGGATCTCGCAAAGTACCTACCCACATCACGTCATCGAATCTCACCACTGTCGTCTCCATCGCAACCTAGCTCACATCTATCACATCGTCGAATCTCGAATTCTCGTGTAATAATATATGTATATATATGTGTGTATGAATAGGACCAAGGAACTTTTTTTTTTCTTTTTAACATAAGTAATTTACGTAAAAAAATCCTTAATAAAGCAACAAAAATATGAAAAGATTGAAATAAATTATTATAATATAATATTTTTTTTATTTTTTATTCGATCAAATAAATAATATAATCTTAATTTTATTATATTTAAATAAATATTTATTATATTAATTTACTGTAATAATTATTTTTTAATATATGATTTTATTATGAATATGTTTTATTCAGCGAAGTGACGGACCGTTACAATATCCGGCTTAATTCTTTCACATCAAGTGCGGAGTGAGTTCAGTGATTGACGATGTTAGAAGTCACGTATGGGTGCTGTGCCGTGTAACTGCTGAAGAATAAGCGAGGGTCCATTGACTTAACAATGGCAGATGTCGGATTCTATTTTGATTTTTATTTTTAACTCATCACACCACTACTCTCTCTCTCCCCCCTCCTCCCGGTGTCTCAAATCCATTCATTTCTACGTTGATGGATCAGCTCACGTTACTAGCCTAGTCTATGTATCTCCAAAACACTGTCACTCCCCTCTCTCTGTCTAGAATTCCATTCTAGGGTTTGTGGAGAGAGAAAGTAAACCCAAAAAAAAAAAAAGTCCATTGGGGTGGAATTCCCTCGTTATTAAATCCCCCAAAACCCCAAGTTTAAAAATTTTTCCCAAACTAAACCCTTTTTTTCTTTAGTAAATTATATATTTTGGGTTTTCCCCTTACTTTCTAAATTTGGGTTTTCAGTTTTGTGGCGTTTTGGAAAAGGGTTCGATCTCAGGTTTCTTCTTCCCAAAAGATGAAAAAGGGTATATGTTTTTAAATTTGCTTCCCCCAGCTTATTTTCAAAGCTTTGATTTTGGTGGTTTGGCTGGGGACAGAGGGGGAAATTTTATGTTTTTTATTGATTTTCCGAAAAAGGTGAATTTTTGGATGTTTTTTGGAAGCTTAAGGTTTAAAGGGGTTTTGGTTCGGGGTTTGGTTGAAATTTTTTAAACTTTGTTATGTGGGGATGGTCGGGTTTTGGACACGGGGTCTTGTTAAGGAAAAAATTTGTTGTCAGAATTTTGGGGGCCCAGTCTCTTTTTGGTTTTAAACTTGGGGAAAATATTTGCTGGGTTAAGCTTGGTTTTTGAAGTGCGGGGGGAAATTTTTTTTGGGGGGTTTTCCCTTTATGATTTGAGATTGTGGGAAGATTGCTGGAATACCCTAGTTGTTGGGGGAAAGGGAAAATTCGGGGGAGTTTTTTTAAGTATATAATGGAAAACCCCAAAAGGAAATAGGCAAAAATGCCCAAATTTTGGGTGTAAAATAAAAGGGCAAAAAAACCCCTTTTAAGGAAAACCCCCAAGGGCCCCAAAAACCCCCAAAATTTGCGAAATTAAATCCAAAATAACAACATTTAATGCGGGAAAGGGGGGGGCAACAGCCTCCCCCCAAAGGGTTTTTTTTAACATCAGCAAAAAATGTTTTTGGCAAACTTTGGGTTTCACCCAGCTCACCTGGTTCCCCTTCACAAAAGGGGGAACCTTTTTGCCTTTTTAGCCCTTTTCCTTTTTAAAAAAATCTGCCAAAACCGCGGGAATCCCACGGTTGCGGGAAGGATTAGACCCCCCTCCTTTTTGGGGGGCCCTTTTGAATAAAAAACCCCGCTTTCCCCCTCTCCCCCCTCCAATTCCTGCGGGGGCAAGTTTCCAGTTCCAAAAAAACCAAATGCATTTTTTTGGGCCCTTTTCCTCAGTTTGGCCCAACCACCCCCTATGCCCCCAAACCAAGGGGCCAAGCAACCTGGGGGAACCCCATAAATGAAAAATTTATGGGGCCCGAGTCCCCAAATGTGGGCCCTTAAAAGGGCTTTTACTTGAAAAACTTCTTTAAAAGGGGACCCCCCAAGTCCAAGGGGGGAAATTTCAAGGTCCTCCAGCCAAAAGGGATTTGGTTTCCCCGGGTTTCCAGCAAATCCCTTCCCCCCTTTTCCCAGGGTTATTTTCCCTTTTCGCCAAAATGGTCCTATGCCAGCCATGCCGGGTTTTTCCCCATCCCCACTTTTTAAAATAGCCCTGCACTTTTGCCTTCTCCAATTTCCTAAAATTCCTTTTTTGCCATCCCCAAGCAGTTTTTTTAAAATTTAAAACTTTCTCCACGCTAAACCTTATCCTTTGTTTTTCACCTGGGGGTTAGTTTCCTCCACCTTGCCCCCAAACCCCCCTTTTCTTTTCCCCCCTCCCCAACTAAAGTCAGGTATTTTGGGGGGCCACCCTCCCCCAAACTTCACCGGGGCCGGGGCATTTCCTTTCCCCAATCGGGGTTTTTTGGGACATCCGGGGAAAAAGGGGTGGGGGGGCCAATAGCACTTCCCGGGCACATTTATTTTTATGGGCGTTTTGGGGTTTCAGGGGAGGGAAAGTTTTTTTTGGCATAGTTTGGAATTAGGCCCCTCCCATTGGGGGTTTTCTTCGGGAAACTTTTTGGGTACACTGGGTATTTGGAAAGGGGGGTTCTACAAATTTTTGCAATCTTTTTTTCACTTTTTTATTTGGGTTTGTTTTTCTTTAGCTTTTGTTTTTTTTGGGGTACTTTTTTCAACACCCTTTTTTTTTTTTTTCCCACATTGATCGTGCTAGTGTCTGGGGGGGGCCCTTGTTTTTGGGTTTGTATGGGGGGATTTTGGGGTAGTTAACTGGTAAGGGGGGGTTTAAATGTGGTAGAAAATAACGATCAGTAACATTAAAAAGATAGGTCTAGAGACAGGATATTTAAATCATTAGGTCTGAATTTCCCAAATGTCCTTGTATAGATTTTATTTTTTTTTGAAAAAAAAAGTCAAATTCCCTTTTGTACTTATGAAAAATTCTGAAAGAGTTTTCTTTTATTTCTTGATTAAATAACGCTTTGTTCTGCATTATGGAAAGGGATGGGTTTTTGGGAATGGCTGTTAAATCTAAATTTTCCCAGCATTATATTGACATCATCATCATTTACTACGGGGTCTTTCCCGTGTTAGGTTTTTGTTAAAAAACAGAGTTTAAACATTCATTTTTCTTCATAGTGGGTGTATGAAATTTAAATTTTTAAGGGCCCTTTTCCAAAAAAAAATTTGTCTTTTGTTTTCTTTGCAATTTTTCTCTAAGAGTAAAGGGACTTAAATCGTCCCCAGTGCCCAAAGTAGAATGGGCTGAATCGCTTGCTCAGCCTGGGCTTTGTTTTTATTGTGGTTAAATTTTACCTTGTAATTCGTTTTATTTAATTACAACGAAATATACCCATTTTAAAAAACAGCATGTTCCCATCGCTTTGTTTATCCCTAAAATTTTCAACCCCTTCTAGTCAGACATTTTATACGCCTATGGGTAATCTAATCATTTTTTCTTTTGGGGTGTAATTGAAAAAAAAAAAATCGGGGTTTTCAGGGCCATTTTGGGGCAAGGGGGGCCTGGGTTTGGGTGATGGTGGGAAAAGGGGTTAGACTGCTATATGCAATTTTAAAAAATTCACTTTTGTCATGTTTTTTTTGGGGCCTTTTAATTTTTTGTTTTTTCCAAGCAAATTCTGTTTCTTGGGCCTTTTGGGGGTTATGGGGGGGCATAGGCAAAAAAGGGGTTGTTGCTTTTCCTTTTCATTGGGGGCGGGGGGGAGGTAAACCACCTTTTCCTTTTGGCATGAAAAAGCAAAAGGGGGATGATAACGTGCCTGCATGCTGTTCCCTTTGGGGCAAGTAATTTTAAAAAGGGGTGTGCTTTGAGGGGTGACTTATCATATCTTGTTCTTTGTCTAACTTTCTGACTCTGTTTTTTTTAAATTTTAAAATTTTCGGGATCAAAACTCTGTGACTCCTAGAAGGGGGGAAATTTAACAAATATTTAAAGTTGCAAAAAAAAAGGGGTTCAGACTATAAAATGTTAAAAAAGGCCTAAAAAAAAAAAGTGCTAAAAGGTTCCCATTTCCCCAATGTTGCCCATAAAATCTCCAAATATTAGAGGCACCCATGGTTTTTTATTTTTTTTATAGCATAAAAAACATGGGAACCCGGGTTAAACTTTTTAAGGCCTCCTCTTACTCCCATACTAAAACCTGATTTTTTTCCTTTTTTAAAAAAGGGTAAATCTTTTAAATTTAGCTTCTTTTTTGGGGCCCAAACCCAACCCTTTTAAATTCCGTTGCATGGTTGGTTACATGAAATTTTCTTTTGAGATTGGTTTTTGGGGGGCTGTTCAATTTGGGAAGTAGAAAAATTTGGTGTTTGTTTAAACAGTTTTTAAAATTTAAAATTTTGACTCGGGTTTTTGGGTTGGGGCCTGGTCCCTTTCCTGGGGCCCATAAAGGGGAGAAAAAGATTTTCTTTTGGCTGTAGTAACCCCCTTTTTGCCTCACTGTTTTGGGAAAAGAAAAACCAATTTTTTATGTGAATTTGTTTCATTGGAAAATTATCATTGGGGGGATTTCCCTTGGTTGTGGGGTTTTTTCGTTGCAAACAATTTTTTCCTTTTTCTCATGGAAAAAGGCCCAAATTTACAGTGCCTAGTGTTTGGGACTTTTGCTGCTGAAATGGGAAGGGTTTTTAAGGAGTTATGGGGCCCAAGGGGGAGAAAAAGGGTGATTTTTAAAAATTGGGGTAAGGAAAGATGAGTAAAAAATTTTAAGAATTGGGGAAAGGGTTTGGAATGGTTTGAGGTTTTAAACCCCGTTTTTTATTTTGCCCTGCAAAAAGTTCAAAAATTTTCCAACAGGCCCCAAATTGTGGGGAAATTTGTCTTTTGGCCCAGCCCCCGGGAGTTTTGGGAAATTTCCAGTTTTTGATGGGTGGAAATTTTTAAAAGTAATGTGTTCCCCCCTTTGGGCCCTGATTTTAGATCCCTTTTTTTTTTTTTTTCTTTTTCCAGTTCGTTCCTTGCTTGAGATGTATTTCCGGGCCCCAGGAGCATAGGATTTAAATTTTTAAATTTTTGAACCAAAAGATAGATAAAAATTTCTGTTTCCTTCCATTTTTTTTGCCCTTCCTTTTTGTTTTTTAAAGGGGGGGTTAGTTTTTGGGAGATGAAAATTTTTAGGTTTTGTTTCTGGTTTTAAATTATTTTTTTTTTTCCACCTTTCCCTTGGCCCCAAAGGTTTTGTGGGGAATGTTTTTATAATCATGGGGGTTTAATAAAATTTTAAAATTTGTATATTTTTTTTAGATTTTAATTTTTTTGGGGAAACCCCTCCCCTTTTTTCTGTTATTTAGTGGAAAGCCTTGGCCAAAATGTAACGAAAGAAGGGGTGAAGATTTTGCTTTTTAACTTAAAAATCCCCGGGAATTCTGTTTTTTTTAAAGGAAAATTAAAATTCAAAGTTGGGGTGAAAAAATTAGAAAAAACCCCACTGTTTTTTCCGCGGGGGTTTTTGGCAAGTTAAAATGGTTTCCCAACTTTATGGCAAGATGTGATGGGTTGGGGCTTTTGAAATTTAAAAATTTTAAAAGCCCAACTTGAAAAACTAGGTGTTGTTTACTGTGAGGATGGGGGCGGGACTCGGTTTTTTGGGGGGAAATTTTGGGGGTGCAATGGGGGCCTTTTATTTTCTGTAGGGGAACGAGGGGAGGGGAGTGTGAGCACCCTTAATGGGGGGGCCGGGTTCAGAAAATTTTGGGGTTTCTGGACATGCTTTGGGGGAGTTGTGAAATTTTCATACCAATTTTATA
>JBBMOL010001246.1:0-44548 GCA_037954665.1 Laguncularia racemosa | reverse complement strand
TTTATTTCATTTTCCATCTTGTCTTTACAGCAGCTGGGAAAGTACCTCTGATAAAATAGCTCCGTAAACATAGTTTAATTCATGTATTCCCCTACAAGTCTAGGAACCAAAGTGATAGAAATCAAAATCCGACAAGACTTATCATTAGGGCAAGAACTAAAGGATTTCGAATCTTGGCGATGAGGACCCATTTTGAGCAAATCGACCCTGGAATTATTCGTTTACTAACCTCTTTTATCTTGTTCATGTATTTTATATTCCAACAGGAATACTTATCATATTCTATCGGGCAATGGACAAACTCCCTCAGACTCAGCTTGTGGGTTAGCTATGGACCGACCTGAACGGCGATGAGCTGGGCCGATGGATCCTATAGAAGACCGGCATCTTGAAGACCATTTCTTTTATATATTTACTCTTTTATGAACTATTTTGGTTTTGGGACACTTTTATTTCTTTGTAACTTTCATTTAGGGTTAGCCACCTTAAAAGTGGCAAACTTGTAATTTTGAGCACTTTTTAACCCTAGGAGTAGCAAGTATAAATACTTGCTTAAGAGAGGGTTTGGGAGGCTTATTTTGCAGATCAAAAACTTCTTCTTCACGTGAAAATTAGGGTTCCTAATTGTCATCTAGACTCTTATCAATTTCAATCCCAAGAGTTGAAATTATGGCAAGTGCAACACCTTGAAATTGTGAGTTGTATAAATTTCATTTTGTTGTGATTTCTTTTCTTCTCTAGTGTGTCATATCTAGGGTTGAATTGAGATAGTTCTTGGATAGATTTGCTTCTAATTGTATTCGAATTCTTGAGTTTATTAAGGTACTTTGCAATTGGATTCGAATCTTCATTGAAGAATTCCCTTGAAAACGTGTTTTCCACTATGGAAAGGAGTCGTTGGAATTGAGGTTTTCTTTTGAATTTGTGGATTATTGTCGTGGATTATATGTGAATAGGGTGTTATTAGAAGAGATTATCATTGTGGTATTACAATTATATCTTTGAGCATTTGGAATTCATTACATCTTCACTAGGGTTCACGTGAATTTTGCCCTTGTGGATCCGGTTTTACCGACTTAAGATTGTTTTTTCTTAAGTCTTTTCATTGTGCTTCTAAGTGGAATTAGGCACATCATCTTTTTGGTATCAGAGCTTGTGGTTGTGAGAAGGGATTATGTGATTTTGAATTTTGGAAATTTAGGGTTCATGTTCTTACATCATCATTCCAAAATTGCGGGTAAATTGAAATTGTTGTTGTAGTTGTTTGAAGTGGAGTGAATTGTCTTGAGTAGGAGTTGAATTTACTGAATGTTGGAGTGATTTTGAAGTACTTGTTGAAGATTCTATGTTGTGGACTTCATCGTGAAGGAAGAGGAAAGATAGTGCATTTTTTTAATGCAATTGTGTAGGAAGAGAATTGTGGTTCTTACATTGTTTGAATTCGGAATTGGGGAGAACATTTGCAATTTCCAAATTTGATTAGTGTGTAAGAAGGGAAGTTATTTGATTTCAAAACAAGCATTAAGAGTGAAGGAGTTAAGTGTGTTTGTTTGAATTTGAAAAATTGCATCTTACCAAATGTGGAGGGGTTGCAATTAGTGAAGTGGTTTGATTTTCAAATTTAATTTGCTGCCTTCTTATATAAGTTGCGGATTGGATTTGTATTTGAAGTGAAGAATTTTGCAACGTGATTAGCCTTGAAATTGCTTTGAGAAAGAGTAATGAATTGAAAAAGTTTTGTGTTGCATGTGACGTGTATGTTGTTGTAAGTTGCGGTTGATAAATTGTGTAGAAGTGGAGAAGTGCACCGTATGTGTGAAGGTGTTTGTGTGGTGTTATGTTGTGCAAATTGGAAGTGGAAGTGTACAATTTTCAGAATTGCATTGTGTGGGATAATAGGTAATTTATTTGAAATTCAAACACATCCATTAAGTTGAGGAAGTTATTAAGTGTTATTGATTGTGTTCCATTTGAATTTGAAATTTGATTATTACCATTTGTGGAAAGTGCATTAAGGATGTTTATTTGAATTTGTTGCCGTGTTGTGGAGTTGTGTAGATTAAGGTGCTGCACATCAAGATCAATTGTAGGTGTGAAACTGTGGCAAGAAAGGAAAATTGAAGTAGTAGAATTTGAATTCAAAAAAAACATTAAAGTGTGAAAGTAACTGAACTTATTACTTCAACACTTGTTAGTTGAATTTAATTTCTTAACTACTTGGAAGTATTTATTTGTGCTTCAATTATCTCACTTAAGTTTATTTGAAGTACTAATAAACATTTCTTGTATTGGTTGAGTGTGAGCACTGTGGGTGTGTAAGGGTGTGTTGTCGTGGTGTGGTGAAGTGTATTGAGGTTGTTGAAATTCGTAAGCAAAAATGTCAAGTGAGTTATATTTGTCTACTAACATATTGCATCGGGACTTGACTTCCTTTCAAACCATTGATGAGGGACAAAGAGAAAACTTGTGCGCAATTATTATTGATGGTGGTAGTTGTACTAATGTTGTAGCTGCATCATTAGTATCGAAGTTGAAACTTGAAACTATCCCACATCCCAAACCCTATACATTACATTGGTTGAATGATCAGGATGGTCTTTATGTGACCCAAAGGGCTAGGGTACCCTTCAGTATAGGGGACAAGTACTATGATGAGCTTGAATGTGATATTCTTCCTCTTTGTGCATCCCATATATTACTTGGTAGACCATGGTTGTATGATAGGATGGTATTACATGATGGGTATAGAAATACTTATATGTTTAAAAAGGATGCTAAACGTATAGTATTGAACCCTATGTCACCATTAGAGGTCCAAGAGAAGCAAAGACAGATAAAACAACCATCACAGAATCTTGAGGATCATAGCCACATGATCAAACCTTCAGAGGACCAAACTGTGCAGACGCAGGTATGCCAACCTTCAAAGGTTCTTGAGGGCTCTAGTGACACGAGCCAACCCTTAGAGCATAAAATTTTTCAGACATCAATGTGCCAACCTTCTGAGGATCTTGATGATCATAGTCAGACGAGAAGACCACTAGAGAGCCAAACTGTTCAGAGACAGTTATGTTCACCTTCAGAGGTTTTAGAGGGTAATGAGCAGTTAAGCCAACCATTAGAAGACCATGAGGATCAACATCATATAGATGAGTTAGAAAAAGAGGAAACAAAATCAATGGAATGGGTTAAGACAGGGGAGACATTAGTAGATAATGAGTCCTTGTTTGTGTTGCAGATGAAATACATCCTAGAAATGGAGGAGAGAAAACAATCACCTACTATGGTATTTCAGATATTGGGATTTTGTAGAGATACTTCTTCAGATGGATTGCTTTTAGAAAATAGAGTCTCTACTGCATTTGATCTGCTAGATTTGAGGACAAATCGTTTTGAGGCCTGAGGAGATGATAGGAATCAAAATCCGACAAGACTTATCATTAGGGCAAGAACTAAAGGATTTCGAATCTTGCCGATGAGGACCCATTTTGAGCAAATCGACCCTGGAATTATTCATTTACTAACCTCTTTTATCTTGTTCATGTATTTTATATTCCAACAGGAATACTTATCATATTCTATAGGGAAATAGACAAACTCCCTCAGACTCAGCTTGTGGGTTATCTATGGACCGACCTGAACCGGCGATGAGCTGGGCCGATGGATACTATAGAAGACCGGCATCTTGAAGACCATTTCTTTTATATATTTACTCTTTTATGAACTATTTTGGTTTTGGGACACTTTTATTTCTTTGTAACTTTCATTTAGGGTTAGCCACCTTAAAAGTGGCAAACTTGTAATTTTGAGCACTTTTTAACCCTAGGAGTAGCAAGTATAAATACTTGCTTAAGAGAGGGTTTGGGGAGGCTTATTTTGCGGATCAAACACTTCTTCTTCACATGACAATTAGGGTTCCTAATTGTCATCTAGACTCTTATCAATTTCAATCCCAAGAGTTGAAATTGTGGCGAGTGCAACACCTTGAAATTGTGAGTTATATCAATTTCATTTTGTTGTGATTTCTTTTCTTCTCTAGTGTGTCATATCTAGGGTTGAATTGAGATAGTTCTTGGATAGATTTGCTTCTAATTGTATTCGAATTCTTGAGTTTATTTAAGGTACTTTGCAATTGGATTCGAATCTTCATTGAAGAATTCCCTTGAAAACGTGTTTTCCACTATTGGAAAGGAATCGTTGGAATTGAGGTTTTCTTTTGAATTTGTGGATTATTTTCGTGGATTATATGTGAATAGGGTGTTATTAGAAGATATTATCATTGTGGTATTACGATTATATCTTTGAGCATTTGGAATTCATTACATCTTCACTAGGGTTCACGTGAATTTTGCCCTTGTGGATCCAGTTTTACCTTGACTTGAGATTGTTTTTTCTTAAGTCTTTTCATTGTGCTTCTAAGTTGAATTAGGCAAATCACAAAGCCCATCATTTTGTTGCAATTCCCTTTAACATAAATGTAGCATAAGTGACTTTCCTATCTTCTGGTATCTAAAAGATAGCAAAGGTCTTCACCATTTCCCATACCTAATCTTCAGCTTTAATTAGGTCATCCACTCTAAGGTTGAATTCTTTAGCTACTTTGATGAACCTATCAAAGCTGATAGGTTCATTGACATTCTTACACTATGGGACATTGGGGGTTTGTTGTTGTTATATTAACAACCTCACTCACTAATTCACAATTTATAGTAGTTGGACTGTCTCTTTAATCATCCGGCCTCTTTCTACCTTGTGGCTGCTGACCTTGATTATTCCTTTCACTAGGGTTTCCATGTCTAGCACCCCTTCCAACAATTGATCCAACGATTCTTCTTAGAGACACTCTATTTAAGACGAGACAGCTAGATGTACTTAAGTTAGTATTAGTTAATATTATAATCATGTCATATAGGTATATACACATATACCTCTACATATAATGTAACCCATATATACAAAACTTAACAATTATAATAAATGAAAATAAAATATTAACAACTTTTGAGAAGCTTTGGCTGAATGCCTTTTCATCATTCATGTTCAAGTATATATATACATTAGGAGGATATCTTTCCAAGCAACTACATCTTACAAACTAGGAAAATAAATCTTCCTCTACTAAAATATACAATACAAAATATACATGCCGTATTTACAAACTAAGTCACGAAACAAATATCTAAATATTCACGGCCGTGTTACACGGCCATGCCTTCTAGCCGTGTATCAGGCCGTGTATGTTTCTGGTAGCTACTTGACACAACATACGGCCGTGCCTTCTAGCCGTGTATCCGGCTGTGTATGTTTCTGGGAGGTACCTGACACAACACACGGCCGTGGCTTCTGACCGTGTATGTTTTTAGAAGTTATCTAACACAATACACAGCTGTACCTTCTGACCGTGTATCCGGCCGTATATATTTCTGAGCTTCCAGTCATTCTCGATTGATATCCCCCCTCAAATTGATGCGGACTGATCAAGAAGCATCAAGTTGCCAACAAGAAACTAATGACGCTGCTGAGAAAGAGCTTAGTAAATATATCAGCCGTTTGAAGATCAAAAAATATATGAGGAAGAGAAATAACACCATTATCATAAGCTTCTCAAATAGAATGACAATCCACTTCAATATGTTTCATACGCTCATGAAAGACAGGATTAGCAGTAATCTGAACAGCACTAGTATTATCGACATAAAGAGAGGTAGACCCAAGTTGAGGAAAACCAACCTCAGCCAACAAACCTCGAAGCCAAATGATCTCAGAGAAAGCAGACGACATAGCACGATATTCGAACTCAGTAGAAGACTTAGACACACGATCTTGTTTCTTACTCTTCCAAGAAATTAAAGAGTTACCAAGAAATATACACCAACCAGTAATAGAGCGACGTGTATCAGAACAACCAGCCCAATCAGCATCACTATATGTGGTTAAGTGAATAGGAGACTTCGTAGAAAAGAACAAACCACGATGAGAGGTCCCTTTTAAATACCGAACAATACGGCGAACTGCTGCTGAATGAAAATGTGTAGGTGCCTGCATAAATTGACTAACTTGTTGTACAACAAATGAAATATCAGGACGTGTAATAGTAAGATAATTGAGACTTCCAACAAGTTGTTGATATAGAGATGGATCGGATAGAAAATCACCATCATTTCGTTGATATTTAACATTCACTTCCAAAGGAGTATCAACAGAATGTCCCTCTTGGAGACCAGCTAAAGTAATAAGTTCCTTAGTATATTTATGTTGATGAAGAAAAATACCAACAGAAGAAGAATGAACCTCAAGACCTAAGAAATAAGTTAACGATCCCAAATCCTTCATATGAAAAGAACCTTGAAGGCGCTCTTGTAACTGAGACATTAATTGAGTATCAGATCCTGTGATAACAATATCATCAACGTAGACTAACAATAAGACAATTCCCTTGTCAGCCTTGCACAGAAATAAGGAAGAATCATACTGACTTTAAATAAAAGAGAAGCTAAGAAGAGTATTACGAAACTTCTCAAACCAGGCCCATGGAGCCTGTTTTAAACCGTATAGAGACCATTTGAGCTTATAAACATCATGTGAGGGTGTGGAAAACAATCCTGGAGGAGGAGTCATATAGATATCTTCCTTGAGGTCTCCATGCAAAAATGCATTCTTAACATCCATCTGTCGTAAGAACCATCCTTTAGATGCAGCAATAGATAGAATAAGCCGGACAGTTGTCATCTTAGCTACAGGTGCAAAGGTCTCTTCATAATCAATTCCATATTCCTGTCGATTGCCAAGAGCTACCAACCTTGCCTTATATCTGTCGAGGGAACCATCAGATCGAATCTTAAGAGAATAAACCCATTTACAACCAATGGGTTTAACACCAGCAGGACATGAAACAATATCCCAAGTGTGATTGTCTTGAAGTGCTTGAAGTTCCTCTTGCATGGCTTTTATCCAGCAAGGCTGTTTAGCAGCCTGAGAATAAGAGGTAGGAATGGTAACATTAGTTACAGTTGTAGAATACCCATATCTATCTGGAGGACGAGTGTGCCGAGTTGATCGTCGAAGAATCATTGAAGCATTTTCAGGAGCAGAGTCAGAAAGAACAAGTCCTGGCTTGAACCGTTTATCAAAATGAGAGTCATCAAAGTGAGGAAGTACAATAGTATCAGATGTCGAAAAATGTTGCTGAAAATAGTATTCATGTTCAAAGAAAATCATATCCCGAGAGATATGCCATTGATTATTAATCAAATCATAACACACAAAACCTTTATGATTAGGGTTGTAACCCATAAAGCCACATTGAATAGACTAGGCGGACAACTTATGTCGTTCATATGTAGGTAAATGAACGAAACAAACACATCCGAAAGTATGTAGCATATGATAATTAGGATGTTTACCAAACACTCATTGATAGGGATAATCAAACTTCAATTGTTAAGATGGTAAGCGATTAATTAGATAAACGACAGTAGATAAAGCTTTGGTCCAAAACTTAGCTGGAACAGAAGATTCTAACAACAATGTGCGCACCACATCTAACAAATGTCAATTTTTCCGTTCGACAACTCCATTTTGCTGAGGTGTATAAGGACATGAGCGTTGTGAAACAATACCCTTGTTATGAAGAAATGCTTGAAACTCATGAGAAATATATTCACCACCATTATCAAACCGTAAGATTTTAATACAAGTGGAAAACTGAGTTTCAATATATGTCACAAAGGTTTGAAACACATGAAACACATCTACTTTGGAATGCAAAAAATAAATTCATGTAAATCAACTGTAATCGTCAATAAATGTCACAAAGTATTTATACTGATCATGTGAAATAATTGGTGCAATTCCCCAAACATCAGTATGAATAATGTCAAAACATTTATTGGCACGACTACCCCAAAACAGGAAAAGGCAATGTCTTACTTTTGCCCAGTTTACAAGGAGAACAATTAACTAATAAACTCTTATCTATGGAACCGAGAACACCTCTTTGCAACAAATGATTCAAAACAACATTATTTGGATGACCTAAGTGTCTATGCCAGATGCCAGCCTTATTGTCAACAACTGAAGAAGCTAATGACAAAGTTCGAGGAACGGTAAATTGTAATGGAAATAACCTGCCCACTTTAGGCCCCTTTGCTATCATCTTCCCTGACACTTGATCCTGTATAGTACAACCATCACGAGAAAAGTGGACATCACAGTTATTATCCACCATTTGCCCAACAAAAAGTAAGTTAGTAGATAATTTAGGAAAAACCAAGACATGTCGAAAGGAGGAGCTAATATCACCAACTATCATAATAGGAATATTATTTCCATCAGCAACGTGAATGTGTTGAGTACCAGTATATGGATGTTGATTATGCAATAAATCTGATGTGCCAGTCATATGATTTGTGGCACCGGAATCAACAAACCAAGGAATGGAATTAGTAGTCTTACCTTTCCCTTGAAGACCAAGAGCAGAGAAGGCAGAGAGAATCATCTGTTGAACCATATCTGGTGTGAGAACAGATTGATTATTGCCAGCAATTGTAGATGTCGAACCAAGATTGCAAGAGTCGGATGCCGCAGCATGAAAAGCTTATGACCTTCTGTTTTGAGGCCTTATAGGAAACTCTTTAATAATATGTCCTTTTTGCTTGCAATAATTACATAACTTTTTACTATAATGACGGGCAATATGACCAAATTCTTTGCAGCTGTAACACTGCATTGTTCCCTTTCCTCGGGTCTAAGCAGCATATGCAACATTAACTATTCCAGATGATCCACCAATTGCACTAATAGCGGCTTGTGTCGCCAATCTTTGTTCCTCGCGCAGCAATTCACTAAAACATACATCCAAACAAGGCACTGGATCACTATTCAGCAACCCAGCCCGAGCGGTTTCAAATTCAGGTCTGAGCTTCATCAAAAACCGATCACGACGACTCACTTCATGAACAGCCTGAAGACTAGCCAAACTCTCCTTTGACACCTTAGCATAGATAATACCAGAATATTTGCTCCATAAATTAAGGAAGCCATAATAATATTGTTCAATTGAGAGATTACCTTGACTATAATTACTCATATCAAGTTCCAATTGGAAACGTCTTGCAGTATTATCATGATTGTAGACGCGCTTCAAGTATTCCCACATTTCTTTTGTTGTGCCAAAGGATCATAAATTGTTCACCATATGAGCCTCAATAGATCCCAAAAATCTAAGAGACAATCCGTGCATCCTTTGCCTCCCATTGACCACGATCTTTCGACTCTGTAGGACTTGGAGAAAACCCGTCAATATGACCCCAAAGCTCCTTCCCTTTCAAAAACATCTTGAACTGAAATTCCCATGCAACATAATTCTTTCCCGTAAATCTAATAGCTAAGATTTCATGTGTTTTCTCAAGAGACATTCTAAACCGAATTGTCACTCACAACTTGATTATAAAAAATTGTTGATTGGAATTAATTAACCTACAGCCAAAGAAAAACCAAGAACAAACCAGCAATTCCAAGACTAAAAAAGGAACTATGGATTCAGTGTAATACTCAGTTGTGTTGCTCTGATACCATAACAACTTTTGAGAAGCTTTGGCTGAATGCCTTTTCATCATTCATGTTCAAGTATATATATACATTAAGAGGATATCTTTCCAAGCAACTACATCTTACAAACTAGGAAAATAAATCTTCATCTACCAAAATATACAATACAAAATATACATGCCATATTTACAAACTAATTCACGAAACAAATATCTAAATATTCACAGCCGTGTTACACGGCCGTGCCTTCTAGCCGTGTATCAGGCCATATATGTTTCTGGTAGCTACCTGACAAAACACATGGCCGTGCCTTCTAGCCGTGTATCCAGCTGTGTATGTTTCTGGAAGGTACCTGACATAACACACGGCCGTGACTTCTGACCGTGTATCCAGTCGTGTATGTTTCTAGAAGTTATCTAACACAATACATGGCCGTGCCTTCTGACCGTGTATCCGGCCGTGTATGTTTCTGAGCTTCCAGTCATTCTCGATTGATAAATATCAGTACATTAAAATAATTTACTGAATAAATAGTGTTCCATATTTTCCCACTCTCTTCATGTCTCACCTTCTTACAGATCAAATACTTAATTTTTTAAAGACCATATCTTATGCTCTACTATTTGAAACTTATGTTTAATGATCAATACTTAATTTTCTAAGGATTAACAAGTCCAAGTTGATAAAGATCATCTACCTATGCTCTATAGATCAAAACTTACTTCCTAAAGATCATCAACCTATCCTTTATAGAACCAAACTTAAGTTCCTAAAGATCACAAACCTATACTTTAATACCATCTAAGCTATAACGTCCCAAAACCCAAGCCACACTACTACTGGCTACGTGTCCTTATCACATAAGAACACGTTAAGGCTCTATTTTACTTTGATACCTATTAATCTTGCAACTCTTATACATCAACATTCAAATCCAGGAGTAGAACCCCCTTGCTTCTACTCTCCTTTTGGCTTGGTGGGTAAAGACTTTTCTTCCTTCCTCCAATGGTTAGTCTTCCAAGTAGGTGAACCCGTACCCTGTTGAAACCGGGCAGTGCTACTACCTTTCCTCCTATGTTGGTTCTCAACCTTTATAGCCATGTGGACCATATCTTCCAATTCCACATAATGCTGCACTTCTACTACATTTTGAATCTCTCTATTTAACCCAGCAAGAAACCTCGCCATGGTAACCTCTCGATCCTCCTCAACATTGGCTCGAATCATAATAACCTCCATCTCCTTGAAATACTCATCCACACTTCGGCTTCCCTACTTAAGAGTTTGCAATTTGTTGTGTAATCCGCGATAGTAGTAAGCAGAAACAAACCGCTTCTTCATCACCCTCTTCATCTCTTCCTAAGACTCAATGGGTGGTTCGCCATTCCTTCTCCTATTCAACATCAGTTGATCCCACCACACTATGGCATAATTTGAAAACTCAATGGCAGTAAGCTCCACTTTCTTTCTCCCACTATAATTGTGACAATCAAACACCATCTCTACCTTCTTTTCCCATTATAAGTATGCTTCGGGATCATTCTTCCCTTGGAAAGGAGGAATCTTTATCTTTATACAACTCAATTGATTATCCTTTCTATTCCTATCTCCTCTATCTTCCTAATCCCTAGTTCTTCTATTCCTAAAACCATAACCTCTATAACTCCCAATAGAAGGTTCATCAAACTCATCATCAGAATTTTCATCTCCACCCCTTTGTCCTTTAAAGACATTCTTAGATTGCTCCAATTTCTACTCCACCATTTCATGAATTTGCTCCATTCCCTCCTGAAACATTCTCTTCATCTCACTCCTCAACGCCTCAATCACTAACCTAGCATCAAACCTCCCCCTCTCACCTTTAGGAGAATTTTGCTGTGACATAGTTCCTGCAATAAAAGGTTAGTACTAACACAAATATATAGAATTAAACCTCATGATTTGCTCCCTCACGTGTTTCACACAAAGAAGGATATCCCACAATCACTCGTGTATTCTCACAAGCAGAGATGTTATCAACTCACTAATCCCTCTTCTCAATTCTCTTAGAACGAATCCAAACCACACCAAATTCTTCCGTAGAATTCAAGAACAAACTCTTTGGGCTTGAATTTTCCTTTCTCTTTCTTTTTTTGTTTTTGTTTTCATTTTTTTTTCGTTCTTCTTCTTCTTCTTCTTCTTTTTTTAATTTATTTTCGTTCCTTTTTTCTTTTTCTTTTTTTTGTAACAAAATTGATAAAATGAAACTACACTACTCAAGAGACAATTAACACTATGAACTTGAGTATGAAGAGATGGTAATACGAAACTTGATATGAACAATTGGAGTTAGGGTTTTGATGTTACCTTTCTCAAACCAAACTGATGTTTAACAAACCTAGGCTCTGATACAAACCACGCCCACATGTGACGAAACCCTATACTAATACGTTCGGAATTGCAACTCAAGATGACAAACACTCAAAGTGGAACCGCGACCCGTTTCCTATAGATGAGGCAAGAACCTTGGTATATTCTATTGATGCCACAATCGGGATGAAAGACCGATTGATAAGTCTGAGGTAAATGCCACGGAAGAGATCTGATAAGTTCAAGAGAAGTTCTTTGGAGAACCAAGAGAGGAATTCTCTCAAATTGTGTTTATCAATGTTGTATGTATGTTTTATCTTATGTTTTCCAACCCTAGCAGCTTTTAATAGGGTTTACAGCTCGTAAAACAAAAGCCCAAAACGACATAACATAATAAAGTTGCAGAAAAATAACAAACAGGCAATGTATGCTGGTAGCATAGTAGGCGGCGTAGGATGTACGCCGGGTATATAAGTCGGCGACGTAGTAGATGGCATAGTCCCTCTGTCGCGCTCTAATTGCAATGTCGATTCAAAGCCGGCAGCGTTTAAGCCAGCGTTGTCAAGGCCGACAACTTTGATCTCCTATGCTTTGATATCCTTGAATGACTTGTACAAATGTAAGGTCATTCTCATAGTTGCTCCACTCTTTTCTGGCTTCTTGGATATCCTTTATCAACCCGTTAAGTGCTTCCTTGAATCGTTTCACTCGAGTTCTTGTGATCGGTCCAGGTGGCACTTCAAGAGGATCCACATTCCACCTTCTAGCTTGATTCCCATCATGGCTTTCATCATTCGGGGACTAGAGTATGTGAAGCTGCAGATGCCTTCTTATGACGGCGAGGGATCGGCTAATGATTATTTGGACTGGGAGGACAAATTTGAGGGTCTCTTTGAATGCTATGAGATCGATGATAATACTCGAGTCTGATTGGCTACTGTCGAGTTTATAGGATACGCTGCCTTATGGTGGAATAATTTGATTATCAGTAGGCATAGGGATGGGGGGGGGGGGGATGAGATTCAGACATGGAAGGATATGAAAAGAGTGTTGAGAAAAAGATTTATTCCTGAGCACTACACACAAGAACTGTTTATGCGATTGTAGACATTAAGGCAGGGAAGCAAGACAATGGATGATTGTGTGTAAGAATTTGAAACCCTCATGATTAGATGTGTGTCAATCAAACCTCTAGAACAAACCCTAGCATGCTTCGTCTCAAGGCTGAAATATGAGATAGCATGTGTTGTTGAGTTGCAATACTATAACACACTTGAAGAGGCTATTAAGTTAGCCTTGAAAGTGGAGAGGCAAAGGAGGTCCAACTTGTTCAGGGCTCCGAGTAGCAAGCCCAGTACTACTACCAAACCCATGGTAGCTGACGGTCAATCAGGAGGGATAAAGGCAATAGGTGAGACAGTGAGAGCGGTGGACAAAACTACCCTTAGCACTGCTAGAGAAAATATACCCTCTGGGAAGGGTAAAGAGGTAATAGCACTAGATATGAGGTAGACTATTCCTGGATCTGCCAGTGGAAAAGCACGCTAAATCAAATGCTTTAAGTGTATGGGATTTAGGCATATGGCAACATAGTGTCCAAATAAAAGAGTGATGATTGTTATAGAGGGCTCTAGAGAGGATGTTGAGGTTGAGGAGGAACAGGCAGAGCCTACAGACTTATCTGTAGCACTGCAGGAGTACTATGATGACCAGACTATAGAAACACATGAGGAGCGTACAGGTGAACAATATCTGCCTATTAATGTGTTACGCAGGACTCTAACCTTATCTCCTGATGCTAGAGACATACAAAGGGAGAACATATTCCACACCTCTTATAGGGTTAGAGGTAACCTTTGTGTGCTCATCATTGATAGTGGTAGTTACACGAATGTTATATCTGCTACACTAGTAGACAAATTACAATTATCTACTAGTCTACATCCTAGCCCTTATAACTTGCACTAGTTAAACAATTGGGGTAGTATGCATGTTATGCTAAAGGCGAAGGTGCCTATGAGTGTTGGGTAGAAATATCAGGATGAGATCCTTTGTGACGTGATTCGTATGCGTGCATTCCTTTTCTGTTATTTAGACCTTGGATGTTTGATCGGAAGGTGTTACATGATGGGTTTAGCAACACCTATATGTTCAATATGGGAGGGTCTCGCATAGTACTATCACCTATGACTCCATCTGAGGTGCACCGGTTTCAAGAGTAGATTAGAACTATGTCCACTACATCTGGTAACTAAGAGAATAGGCCAATAGAGATGTCCAAGTTCAGTTCCAGAAATGACCCTCTAGATTTGAGGGCAAATCTTTCAGAAGCCTGTAGAGATGATGGGAATTTTTTTGGCACCTTAGATTCTCTCAGAACTCAATTTGGATGATGATCCAAATCACTCATATTTTATCTTATTTCTTTTTATCTAATAAAAATTTGAGTAACAATCTTACAGGTACAATAATATTTCACCATGGTATGCCAAAATGACTTACATTAGTTAATCGCCACAAGACATCATCAGATTTTCATCTAAATGCCCGCTAAGATTGACTTCACTTCGAAGCATTGGCTCTTGAAGATTTATATTATTTTTGTACTTTGTAATTGTTCTTTAGACCATTTTTATGTTGTACTTTCCTTTTGGGACACTTTCATTTTTTTGTAATTTTCATTTAGGATCGACCACCCTGAAAGTGGCATAGTTGTAATTTTGTGGACTTTCTAACCCTAAAGGGAGAAAGTATAAATACTCTCTTAAGTAGGGTTTTGGGGGGCAATTTTCAAACAAAACACATCACTTTTACGTGAGAGAGCTTAGGGTTTATCCTAGTTCATTTTCGTCTTATCAATTTCAATCCCAAGAGTTGAGATTGTAGCAAGTACAATAATTGAAATTGTGAATTATATCAATTTCTAATTGTTGTGCTTTCTTTTCTTCTCTAGTGTGTAATATCTAGGGTTGGATTGAAACATTTCTTGGCCTGATTTGATTGCATTTGTAATTAAATTATTATTGTCTAATTGATTGGTTTTTTTTTTTAGCACTTGTTATTTACCATCAATATTTGCACCGTGGTTTACATTGTTAGGAAGGGGGATCTCGAAAGTGGTTCTTGTTGTTTTTGTTGAATTCATGTGGCATTCAAGTTTAATTAGAGTTGTTTTGAAGAATTTGATCATTGTGGATTATTAATTTGTAAGTTATAGCATTCGGATCTACTTGCACCCCAATAGGAATTATGCAAATTTCTAGCCTATTGAACCGAAATTGGTTAAGTGCATTTAGGGTGGTTTTTGTTCCAATTGATTATGCTTAATCTTGGTTTTAGGAACATCAGTTTTGGAGATGTAAATGGAACTAATTATGGATGAAAATTTCTAACTTCTTAGAGGGATATTAGGTATGTTTGGTGGAGGGTTGGATGAGGGAAAATTAGAGCATAAGAGGCTCAAAGTGGCGTGAGAAATGAAGGGCTTTACTTAGGTAAGTTAGCCTCCATACATCCCCTTTTATAGTAGTTAAGATTGGTTGCTTTGTAATTAATTTTTTGTGCTGATTTACCACACCTAAGGAGACAAGATTGAGCAGGTTTTAGGGTCATAATTTGATAGGAATTTTCCTGGCATCCTAGATGTTCTCAGAACTCGATTTGGATAATGATCCCAATCTTTCATATTTCACCTTATTTCTTTTATCTAATAAATATTTGAGTAATAATCTTACAAGTATAATAATATTCCTCCATAGGATGCCAAATGATCTCCATTAGTTGATCGCCACAGGACATCATCAGATTTTCATCCAAATGCCCGTTGAGATTGACGTCTCAAAACATTGGTTCTTGAAGATTAATATTATTTTTTTACATTGTAATTGTTCTTTAGACCATTTTATGTTGTAATGTTGTTTTTGGACACTTTCATTTGTTTTTTAATTTTCATTTAGGACCGGCCACCCTAAAAGTGGCATAATTGTAATTTTGTGGACTTTTTCACCCTAAAGGGAGCAAGTATAAATACTTACTTAAAGTAAGGTTTTGGAGGCCAAATTTTCATAATAGACATACACTTTTTCATGGAATTAGGGTTCTTCGTAATTGTCATTAGACTCTTATCAATTTCAATCCCAAGAATTGGAATTATAGCGAGTGCAACAAGGAGAAATTATGAGTTATATCAAATTCTTATTATTGTGTTTCTTTTCATCTCTAGTGAGTCATATCTAGGGTTGGATTGAAGTCTTCTTGGTCAGATTTGAATGCATTTGTAATCAAATTATTACTATTTAATTGATTGGTTCATAGCATTTGTTATCATCCTCAAATTTTGTTTCATCTAGTGGCGTGAATTGGCTCTTGTTGGAAAAGGGGATCTCAGAGGTGGTTCTTGTTGATTTTGTGTACTATTTCACGTGGTTTTTCATAAGAATATTAGTGATCTTCATTGAGGAATACAACATTGTGTAATTCATTTCATGAAATATAGCAATTGGATCACCTATTACATTTAGGGTTCACGTAATTTTTGTGCCCTTTGAACCGGTTTTGATCTTGTGAATTGAAGTTATTCATTTGGTTCATTTGTATGTGCTTAGACCTTAGTTTTAGGCACATCATCTTTTTGGTGTCAGAGCTTGAGGTTTGTGAGAAGGGGTTGATTGAATTGGAATCCAAAAATTAAGGGATTGTTGAGTAGCATGTTGATCCGGATTTGTTGACGTAAATCTTTATCTATTCCAATTGTGTTGATTGAAATATTATCTTGTTGTTTAGTTGTTATACACTTGGAGGCTTGAAAACTCTTGGTTTCCTTTGATTATTGGCGGTGATTGTGTAGTAATTTTGAAGAAAATCGTGAAGGATTGAGAGTAGTGTTCAATTGGTGAAGTGGATTTGTGTTGTGTACATTTGTTTTCGAAAAAAGTGGAGTAACACTTCTATTTCCAAATTTGAATTCAGAATTGAATTGTGTAGATTGTATGGAAGCTATTTGATTTTCAAAACACACATTAAGTGATAGAAGTTGTTGTGTGTTCATTTGAATTTGAAAGTGGCTTCTTACCATTTGTGGAAAGGTTGCAATAAGTGAAATCATTTGAATTTGTTGAGGCCTTATTTATTAAGTTGCGGTTTGGAAAGTTGTGTTGAGGTGGAGGAGTGCAATGTGTGGTATGTGTGTATGTGTTTGCTGCACCGTGAGTAGAAGGTGTGTGTGTAAGGTTGTGTTTGCAACAAAAAAAAAAATTGTGAAGGGTTGTGCATTTCGACGTGGATGAATTTTAGAGTGAATTGATGTACAATTGTAGTAGGAGTGAGTGAAGTGGCACCATGGGAAAAGAGGAGTATTGTGGCGGTAGATTTGTGTATTTTTTTGTATTTGTTGAAGTGCTGCACATTGTGGTTGAGTGTAGTGTGAAATCAAGGCAAGAAAAGGAAGGTTGAGTGGTGAGAATTATATTTCAAACAAATCATTAAAGTGTGAAAGTAATTGAGCTAGTTACTTAAACACTTCTTGTTGAATTTAATTCCATCTACTTAAAGTAGTTGCATGTGTACTTCATTTATTAAACTTATTTGGAGTACTAAAGTATTTCTCCTTGTGCCATTGATAATTCTCATTGAGACATGAGTTATCATATCATAGTAGTTGCTAAAACACTTGGATTACTATTATTGAAGGATTGTGTTATAAATTTTGGAACTACTTCTTCAAAGAACATCATGTCTAACGAGAGTGTGAATGGGGGAATTGACAATGAAGCCAATAGCCGAGTTGGTGAAGGTTAGGGCCATAACACCATAGGTAAGAGGACTTTGGAAGAACCGCTCCAGGATTTTACTACCATAGTTGCTACTTTAGCAACTAGGATTGATAGGATGACTTTGCCACAACCACCAATAGTGAACCTTCAAGCACCACCTCAGGTAGCTCCACAGAACCTTTAGAGAGAGGGTAGTGGGGGAAGGAAACTTGAATAGAAGTATGGATGGGGATCATCATCCTTATAGGGAAGAGAGGGATGACAACTTTAGGGCTAATCTATACCAAAATAGGGATTTCAAGCCAACTTAAGGACTAGAGTATGTAAAACTGCAGATGCCTTCTTATGATGGCAAGGGATTAACTGATGAATATTTAGACTGGGAGGACAAAGTTGAGGGTCTCTTTGAATGCTATGAGATTGATGATAATACCAGAGTCCAATTGGCTGCTGTCAAGTTCACAAGATACACTGTACTATGGTGGAAGAATTTAATCATCAGCAAGCGTAGAGATAGGGAAGCTGAGATTCAGATGTGGAGGGATATGAAGAGGGTGTTGAGAAAAAGATTTATTCCTGAGCACTACAAATAGGAAGTTTATACAACTACAGACTCTGAGGCAGGGAGGCAAGACAGTAGACGATTATGTGCAAGAATTTGAAACCCTCATTATTAGATTTAGGTCGATCGAACCTCTAGAACAAACCCTAATACACTTTGTCTTGGAGTAAAAATATGAGATAGCGTGTGTTATTGAGTTGTAGCACTATAGTACACTTGATGAGGCTATACAGTTAGCCTTGAAAGTGGAGAGACAAAGGAGGTCCAACTTGTTTAGGGCTCTGAGCAGTAGACCCAATACTATTACCAGACTGATGGGTGTCGAATCCAACAAAAATAAAACCTACTCCTAGATAATTATATGATTTGCATATAGTGGTGAGTAGGGTCGAATCCACAGAGATTGGTTAAACTTATTTCTATTCAAGGAGAATAAAAGGGAAAAGAAAAATGGGGGGGGGGGGTTGTTTGTGAATCAAAATAAAGTAAAACAAGGTAAGAAAATCGGATATTAATAAAAGCCTAGCCAAAGGAATCAAGATAGTTTAATTCAAGGAATTGATCATCGATGCAAATGTTCTCTATTCTTGTTCCTAGATAAACTGGTTATGGTTATTAACAAGCTCTAACAACCTATCTCTCCTTACTTCCTCGATAACCTCAGACAAGCGCTTTGAATTATCTCTTATTGATTAAACAACCCTTAGACAAGCGCTTAGGATTTAATCTATCAATAGCATTAAGATCTAGAGAGACCACCAATTCATGCCAGTAGATTATAAGATAACCTATTTAAAACATGATCACATACCTCCATAACATGAATTCGATCATCTCTTTTATAACCAAACATGTTATTGCATCACTAAGACTAGAACAATCAAACAATTACGAATTTGACGTGCTAGTTGACAATATATTAACTTGCTAATTGAGTAGAAGAGCTCTATTCATACCAATCAACAAAGATAATAATGACAAAACGATCAGAAGATATATGAATACCTAAAAGCAAAGAATAGAATAAATACAAGTCAATTAGACCTCACAATTCATGGAGAATTAAACATCTATGACCCTTTGGCTAGAAAAGTAGCTTAGCTACTCATGTTCATCAACAAAACGAAAATAAAAAATAGAAACATAATGAACCCGGTTGCCTGCTCTGCCTCCTCGTTTCCTTCTTGTCTCCAAGGTGATTCAGATTCAAAGATTCAAAAGTTGTCCTAACCCTCTAGGGTTGGTTCTATTTATATTGTTAGGGAGATGGCATGTGATCTTTTGCTAGCAAGATACGAAAATATCTTTCCTTTTCCAAGTAGATTTCGAGAAGTAAATGTTCGTCCGCGCTGGCACGCCCTAACACACGCGTGGGTCAAGCGTGCCATCCTCTGTGCATATTTCATGTATCATCTTCCGTGTCCAGTGTGTACCACAGCTCCACCCACGACTAGATTTCCAACCGTGCCTTATTCTGTGCATAATCAACTAGTCTTCATCCGTGCCCAGTGTGTACCACGGTTATACCCACGGCTAGATTTCAAGTCGTGCCTCCTCTGGTTGATGTTCCACAATTTCTTCTCCTTAACACGTCTAGCTTCCACACAGCTCCAAGCACGGTTGCTCCACGGCTGCCACCACGGCCGTGCCCTAAGCGTGTCTCTCTCTGTTCAAAGTCCACATTTCCGTCTTCTTATCCAGTGTGTAACACGGTTTGAACCTTGGTCGTGCTCAAACCGTGCTTCCTCCCGTGGTGTAATTCCTTGTCTTGATCCAAGTTGTAGATGACTTCTCTAAAATACTTGAATTAGCATCCTTGACTCCATTTAACTTAATTTATCACGATGATAGAATAAAGTACCATTTCCTTATGATTTCTATAAAATCAATAATAATTTAACACAATTTATACTATAAAGATTGAGTATAAAATGGCTCTATAACAGACCCATAAAACTGATGATCGATCAGGGGGGATAAAGGCGGTAGGTGAGACCATGAGAGCAGTGGACAAAACTACCCCTAACACTGCTAGAGAAAATATACCCACTGGGAAGGGTAAAGAGGTAATAACACCAGATGTGAGGTAGACTATTCCCGGATCTACTAGTGGAAAAGTACGCTAAATCAAATGCTTTAAATGCATGGGATTGGGCATATGGCAGCACAGTGTCCAAATAAGAGGGTGATGACTGTTATGGAGGGCGCTAGGGAAGATGTTGAGGATGAGGGGGAACAAGCTGAGCCTTACAAAATTTGTCTGTAGCACTACAGGAGTATTATGATGGCCAGACTGCAAAAACACATGAGAAACGTATAGGCGAACAATATCTACCTATTAATGTGTTACGCAGGACGTTGACCATATCTCCTGATGCTAGAGATACTCAGAGGGAGAATATATTCCACACCTCTTGCAGAATCAGAGGTAACCTTTATGTACTCATCATTGATAGTGGTAGCTGCACAAATATTATATCTGCTGCACTAGTAGGCAAATTACATTTATCTACTAGCTCGCATTCCTAGCCATTACGACTTGCATTGGTTGGATAATCGGGGCAGTATGCATGTTACGCTAAGGGCGAAGGTGCCTATGAGTGTTGGGCAGAACTATCACGATGAGATCTTATGTGATGTGATTCCTATGCATGCCTTCCACATGTTGTTGGGTAGGCCCTAGATGTTTGATCAATAGGTGTTACATGTGGATTCAGAAACACCTATATGTTCAGTATGGGAGGTCTCGCATAGTGCTACCTCCTATGACTCCATCTAAGGTGCATCAGTTTCGAGGGCAGATCAGAACTACATCCACTAAACCCCTGATAGCCGAGAGAACAGGCCAACAGAGAAATCCGGGTTCAGTTCTATAAGTGACCCTCTAGATTTTAGGGCAAATCTTTCAGAAACCGAGGAGATGATAGCAATTTTCCTGGCATCCTAGATGTTCTCAGAACTCGATTTGGATGATGATCCAAATCACTCATATCTCACCTTATTTCTTTTTTAATAAATATTTGAGTGATAATCTTACAGGTTCAATAATATTCCTCCATGGGATGCCAAATGATTTTCCATTAGTTGATCGCCACAGGACATCATCAGATTTTCCAAAACCAAATGCCCGTTGAGATGATGTCTCAAAACATTGGCTCTTGAAGATTTATATTATTTTGTACTTTGGAATTGTTCTTAGACCATTTTATGTTGTAATGTTGCTTTGGGACACTTTCATTTGTTTGTAATTTTCATTTAGGGACCGGCCACCCCAGAAGTGGCATAGTTGTAATTTTGTGGACTTTTTAATCCTAGGGGGAGCAAGTATAAATACTTGTTAATGTAAGGTTTTAGACACCAAATTTTCATAATAGACATACACTTTTTCGTGGGAATTAGGGTTCTTCCCAATTGTCATTGGACTCTTATCAATTTCAATCCCAAAAATTGGAATTGTGGCGAGTGCAAAAAAGGAGAAATTGTGAGTTTATATCAATTTCTTATTGTTGTGTTTCTTTTCATCTCTAGTGAGTCATATCTAGGGTTGGTTGAAGTCTTCTTGGTCAGATTTTATTGCTCTATAATCAAATTATTACTACTTAATTGATTGGTTCATAGCATTTGTTATCATCCTCAATTTTGTTTCATCTTAGTGGATGAATTGGCTCTTGTTAGAAAAGGGGATCTCGGAGGTGGTTCTTGTTGATGTTGTGTGCTATATCACATGGTTTTTCAAAAGAATATTAGTGATCTTCATTGAGGAATACAACATTGTGTAATTCATTTCATGAATATAGCAATTGGATCACTTATTACTTTTAAGGTTGACATAATTTTTGTGCCCTTTGAACTGGTTTTGATCTTGTGAATTGAAGTTGTTCCATTAGTTCATTTGCATGTGCTTTAGACCTTAGTTTTAGGCACATCATAATTTTCCTAATAGCTTATAGGATAAGTTAGGGTATTAATGATATAGGATAAGATAAGATAAGATCACATGGTTAAAAGAGGAGGGCAACCATTGGTAGCTTCTAGGTAGTTTCTTGGGCTAATATTTTTTTTTGGTTTCAGTTAACCTCCTTAGCTTAGTCATGAAAAATTTTGGGCTAATGTTGATTCGGTTAGATTAGGTAAGATGGCTTCAAACATGAGGTGAAACTAGGTTAAGGTAACATGGTGTTTTTTAGATATGTAGATTTAGATGTAATTTTCCCTTTGTTTATAAGACCCTAAAATTCTAATTTTTCCATGTATTTCTAGGTCTTCAATCTACTTTAATCATGGTAATTTAGGTTATTTTAGTTTAAATTAACTTAAGATAGGAAGGGGTGAATTTGAATGATGACAAGTTTGATGGGTTTACATGGTGGTGTTTCACTTGAAGAAGGAATTTCTAATTTTTTTTTGGGGGCTTATCTCTTTGAATTTTTCCATGATATTTTACTGAGTAATTAAGGTATATTTAATGTATAATAGAGTAAATTTTGGGTAATATTTAATAAGTATAAGATAAGATAGATTAAGGTATGTAAACTTTAGCAAAAACTAGAAAAATCACATATTTAGTGTATTTTATTTAGATCTAATTTCCATATGAAAATTTTTTTAAATTATTTCATGTCCTTTTCTTAAGTTAGATAAGATAAGATAGGGTAAGATTGTGATAAGATCAAGTTTAATAAATGGAGATCTTTATAAATAAGATAAGATAAGGTAAGAGGAGAAGTTTTGACTTCTCTTTTATGGGTCTTGGAGAGGAAGTGTAGCTGGTGGAGTTTGCCTAAATTTTCTAATATTTTGTATGTTATTGGGTAATTAAAGATGTAATATTGAATTAAAAAAATTTTGGTTCAAATAGATTAAGATTGGGGGGTGTTTTCAAGCTTAACCATTTAGAAAGCTTTAAGACAAGGTTTAAGGTACTTCCAATTTTGATTTGTTTTTTCATTGGGTTTATTTTTAAATTTTTGTGTTTATTTTTGCCGATCTATGTTTTTAGGGTACTAATTTCTTGTGTAGGATGAGACGAAATAGATTTGGGAAAGATTAGACTTAAGTCAATGCAAGTCTTCATGAGTTATTGATGTGCCTAAACACACTTAAAAGTACATCCAAAAGACTTAAGAATAACTATCTCAAGTCAAGGCAAAATCGGATCAAAAATGACACTTTTCAAATGAACCCTAATGATGAAACGATGAAATTCAAAAACCAATGATATAATCAGAATACCTCAATGAAAATGCCTTCTAACAACACTCTAATTTCATATAATCACGCAAATGAAGCCTCAATTTTGGACAAAGAAAAACCGTAACAAAACAATCCTTTCCAATGGTGAAAAATCACGTTATCAAGGAAATCCTTAAAGATGAATTGGATCAATATGATAATTCCTTCAAATAATCACAAGAATTCGTGAATAACAACAAGGATATCTAACCAAGAAATATCTCAATTCAACCCTAGATATGAACACTAGAGAAGAAAAGAAATCACAACAAAGTGAAATTGATATAACTCAACAATTTCAAGATGTTGCACCCCCCACAATTTCAACTTCCTGGGATTGAAATTGATAAGAGAATTTGGAATTAGGAAAACCCTAAGCCCTCTCACGAAAAAGTAAGTGTTTGTTCTGCAAAATAAGCCTCCTCAAACCCCCTCTTAAGCAAGTATTTATACTTGCTACTCCTAGGGGTTAAAAAGTGCTCAAAAATTACAAGTTTGCCACTTTAAGGTGGCTAACCCTAAATGAAAGTTACAAAGAAATAAAAGTGTCCCAAAACCAAAATACAATAAAATAGTTCATAAAATGAAAAATACATAAAAGAAATGTCTTCATGATGCCGGTCTTCTATAGGATCCATCGGCCCAACTCATCGCCGGTTCAGGTCGGTCCATGGATAACCACAAGCGAGTTTAAGTGAGTTTGTCCATTGCCCTGTAAAGCATGATAAGTATTCCTGTTGGAATATAAAATACATGAATAAGATAAAAGAGGTTTAGTATATAAATAATTCCGAGGTCGATTTGCTCAAAATGGGGGCCTCATCGCCAAGATTCGAAATCCTTTTGTTATTGCCCTAATGATAAGTCTTGTCGGATTTTGATTCCTATCATCTCCTCGGGCCTCAAAAAGATTTGTCCTCAAATCTAGCAATCGAATGCAAATAGAGACTCTATTTCTAAAAGCAATCCATCTGAAGAAGTATCTCTACAGAATCCCAATATCTGGAATACCATAGTAGGTAATTGTTTTCTCTCCTCCATTTTTAGGATGTATTCATCTGCAACACAAACATGACTCATTATTTTTGATGTCTCCCCTTCTCAAAAACCCCTTTCCTTTGGTTTGTTTCCTCTTTTTCTGACTCATCTATATGATGTGACCCCAAGGGTCTTCTAATGGTTGGCCCAACTCTCTTCCCCTTTAAAAAACCTTTGAAGGTGAAAATTCTTTAAACATCTGGTCTTTGTGTCTGCTCGTCGATATGATTATCAAATCCTCTAAGGTTGGCACATCGGTTCTGACAAATTTTATGTTTAAGGGTTGGCTCGTGTCACTAAGCCCTCAAGAACCTTTGAAGGTTGGCATACTTGGTCTGCAAAATTTTGGTCCCCCAAAGTTTAGGTAACATCTAAAAAACCCCCTACCATCAAATAAAGGGCATCTTAGCTTCGCACACCTGGTCCTCAGGTTCTAAATTCCCCTTTCCGGGTATGGTTTAAAGCCAAATTATCATTCTATCTTCCCAAAAGAGCATGATAATTTCCCCCTTTATTAGGTGGTCCCATAAGTTTACCACAGGGGTGGGGAAATGCATCCTTAAACCTTGTTGCTAATGTAGCAACAAGTTGGAAAGGTCCCAAGTGCTCTTAGTTCTTCCATTTGTATTTCACGACTTGGTTGCTACCCACTTGGCTATTGGCCTCATTGCCAATGTACCCTTTCACACTATCTAAAAAAGTTTTGGATGCGATTTATCTAAAGTACAAAGAAAACTCAAATAATTTGTAGACACTCCTCATTCACCAGTCAAAATAACAAGTTTGGTAACAACACACACACTTATACACCCACAGGCAACAAGTCCCAATCCCATAAATACTTTTTACATTTCAAGTATATTGAATAAGTGAAGACAAAAAATACTTCAAAAATTTAAAAAATTAAAATTAAATCACAAGTTTGAATAAAGTTCAATTCTTTCACCTTTAATGTTTTTTTTTAATTTTAAATTCTACTACTCAATTTTCCTTTATTCCACGGTTTCACACCTCAATTATCTTGTGTGCAGCACCTTTAATCCACAAAAATCCACAAATTTACACCCCCAAAACACCTTCAATCTGGGGCACTCCTCCACCAATAACTCCAGGCAAAACACAAACAACAACAACAATTAAATGTACACTTCCACGGCAACAACAAGGTAAATATTATACAAGTAGTCTTAACCCCACGCAATAATGAAGACAAAAGATTAAAAAGTAGCTTTCCCAAAATAAATTTCCGAACCCATATGGGAAAACAACTTTCAATTTGAAATTAAAAAAAAACTTCACTTATTGCAAGCCTTCCTCAATTGGAAACAATGAATTAAAATTAAAAAAGCAATCATTAACTCCCACAACTTTTAATTGATATGATTTGAATTCAAAAAATTCCTTACTAATCAAACTTAATGTAATCTCAAATTTTACTTCAAAAATTCAGAATTACACAATGGAATTCAAAGAAACAAAAACCAACCTCACAACAACTACTTTACGGGAAAAAATTGGTAAGTTTTCCAATTTTAAAAAATTTTCTAAAGTAAATTCACTTTGTACTTCTGCTCTTCCACGTGAATTAAGGGCCAAAGGATAAATAAACCTTTCCCCAAATCAACTCCAAAATCACAAAACAAATCCCAATCCCAAAAAATTTCGCAATCTCAACAACAACAACAACACAATTAGTTTTCACTTTATCAACCCTAATTGATGATACTTCCACGAAATTGAATAAACCAATTCCCCTTTTCCAAAAGGCTCGAACCAAAAGAGATGTGCCTAAACACACTTAAAACACATCCAAAAAACTTAAGAATAACATCTCAAGTCAAGGAAAATCGGATCCAAAAAGACCCCCCTTTCAAAGAACCTAATGATGAAAGATGAAATTCAAAAACCAATGATTAATTAGAATCCTCAATGAAAAATCTTCTAAAACACTCTAATTTCATATAATCCACCAAAAGAACCTCAATTTGACAAAGAAAAACCGTAAAAAAATCCCTTTCCAATGGTGAAAATCACGTTTAAGGAAAACCTTAAAGATGAATTGGATCAAAATTTATAATTCCTTCAAATAACACAAGAATTTGGAAAAACAAAAGGATATCTGACCAAAAAAATCTCAATTCAACCCTAGATATACACACTAGAGAAAAAAGAAATCACAACAAATGAAATTGATATAACTCACATTTTTGATGTTGATCGCCACAATTTTAAATTTTTGGGATTGAAATTGATAAGAGTTTGGAAAGGAAAACCCTAATTTCACAAATGGAAGTGTTTTTTATGCAAAATAACCCCTCAAACCCCCTCTTAAGCAAGTATTTATACTTGCTATCCCGGGGGAAAAAGTGCTTTAAAATTACAAGTTTGCCACTTTTAAGGTGGCTAAAACCCCAAATGAAAGTTACAAAAAAATAAAAGTTTTCCCAAACCCCAAAACAACTAAAATAGTTCATAAAATAAAAAAAAAATAAAAGAAATGCTTTCATGATGCGGTCTTCTTAGGATCCATCGGCCTAGCTCATCCCGGTTTTAGGTCGTCCCTGGTTTAACCCACAAGCTAAGTTTAAGTGAGTTTTTTCCTTTCTGTAAAGCATGATAAGTATTCCGTTGGGAAAATAAAATACATGAATAAAATAAAAAAGGTTAGTATTAAATAATTCCGGGGGGCATTGTCAAAATGGGTCCTCATCGCCAAGATTCAAATCCTTTAGTTATTGCCCTAATGTAAGTCTTGCCCCGGATTTTGATTCCTATCATTTTATCAAAAATTTTTTTATCGAAGGTTGACTTAACTCAAATGGAAGTAGACTTCATCAATCAAGTTGGGAATTTTTTTAGATCAAAATCTCAAGGAATGTTTGGGGCTAAGTACTGGCCCCATATAAAAAATTTTTGAAAAATTCAAGTTTAGCCCTACTAATAAAAATATTGAGAATAAGATTAAACTCTCAAATAGGGAGTTTAGTGGAAATTATTACAGTTAAACGATTTTCAATTCAACTTTTTTTGACCCAAATCCATCGGTTCTTTTTAAAAATAAATTTTAATTTGAATCCTTGGTATTTTATTTATCAAGTCTTTTCTAAGTCAATTTTTGGGGGTCTTAATTTTAAAAAGGCTTTAAGTCTACTGAAGCCTTCATAAGGTGTGTCGAATGGAAACTTAAGTTATTTTGATAAATAGAGTCAGTTGACTCAATTTGAAAATTTAATTTGACCATTTGACTTTGTTCAACTTTTAGAATTTTGAGTCCCCTTCTAGCCCCTAAGCCTTACTTAGGTTCTTTTGGAGCTAAATTCTAGGTGTAGTTACTTATAAAATAGGATTTCAAAACATGATACCCACGAAAATCCTTGGGAATTATATTTGACTTTTGGGGCCCTAGAAAATTTGAAAAATTTGATTTTGATTTCTGGGCCAAATCTATCAGGTATTCAAACTGATAAAACCCAAGATGAGAGTAAAAGCCAGAAAAAAAAAAAGTGGATCCCTTGAAGTCCCCCGCCTAAACCCGATCAAAAGAAGTCAAGCGAAATGACTCAAGGAAGCACTTAACGGGTTGATAAAGGATGTCTATGAAGCCGGAAAGGATTGGAGCAATCATGGTTGGAATGGATTGGAACAACCAGGGGAAAAGACCCTTGTTCTTATACAAGCCACACTGGACACGGGTTGAAGGGGGCGTGTATTTTCAAGGCAGGGCCGGGTGTAGGAAAATATCAAGATTGAAACAAAATCATACACGGCCAGACACACGGCAAAAAAAGGCCCCGGCCCGTGTAAGGAGACAAAAATTTAAAGCACAGAATAAAAACAGGGCCCAAAAGTAAAACGGTCGTGTACCCCCTTTCCCGGGCCACGTTCTGTTTCGCTTTTTTAAACGCAATTTAAATCTAAGCTACGTCGTTTTGGACTTTTTTTTTTACGAATTGTAACCCTATTAAAAAAGCTCCTAGGGTTTAGAACAACTAAAGAATTTACATTTTTGAACTTTAAACATTTTTGGGAGAGGCTCCCTTTTGGTTCTTCAAGAACAAAAACGAACAATCGGATTAATTTCTGTGGCGTTCTTTCCCGACTTATCAATGGGTCTTCCACCCCAAATTGTGGCATCTTCATTTATACCAAGGTTTTTTGTCTCGTTTAAAGACAAGGGGTCGCGGTTTCCACTTTAGGTGTTTGGGCGTCTTAGGCAACGAAATTTTCGAACGAAATTTGGGATTGGGTTTTTGTCACGGGGGGGGCCCTGGTTTTTGTATCACATACTTTTTTTTTGGGTTTTTTCCCAAAAAATACTCTAATTCGGATAAAAAAAAACCTACAAACCCTCTAATAGCTCCCGGGTTTAAAGGGTTGAATGAAAGTGCAAGGAAATTGGGACAAAATGTAAAAGTTTTATTTTCCCTTTGAAAACTTTGTCATCAATTTATTAAGAGACATCCATGAGAAAGTTGATCAAGTAAGCTTCCCCTTTAGGGAAATTAGTGAAATATCCTTCTTTTAAAAAGTTAACTAAAAGGTGGCTTTTCTTGGGAAGTTGGTTAAGAAATTTCTTTAGGGTAAAACTAATTGTTTTCATCTCTAAAAATAGAAAAATTGTATACAGATTTTTAAAAAAAATCTAAAAATTTACTGAAAGAAATTCTTGTTACAAGAAGTTTGATGACTAACTTTAAAGTACTAATAAAAAATTTTATGCTTTAATTTTTTAATGTAAAATAGGAATCATAATTTCTTGAAAAAATTGGGGTACCATATTCTACTTTATTTAAAATCTTAAACAACTATCAAAATTAATTTATCATTAAAAATTGGGCCCACTTTTCTAGGGGTTTTATAAATTAGTGGTTGAGCTTCCCCTTTGTAATGACCTACCTTTTGTCCACCTAACCTACTAAAACTAATATTTTTTTCCTAGAAATGAATTATTTCACTATCCTTGAACTAGGCTACATTTAAACTTTCACCTATACATATCATTATAAGCAAATACAATCCACTTTGAAGCAACCCCCTTTCTTTTATCACAACATTAACACATTCCTGTCTAAAAAAACCAACCAAAATTTTTTCCCCCAAATTTAAAGAACCCTTAAAAAACAAAAAACCAATTTCCCCGAAAAGCAAAAAAATAATTAAGGGTAAAAAAGCACCAATAGCAGCAAAAACTGGAAATAAGATCCTAAAACAACTCTTCAGAGATTTCTGACTTTTTCACCATTGATGGAATAAAAATTGAATTTAATCTTCAATTCCCCTTTTAAAAACTAAAATTTCTTAAAACAAAGTTCTAAAATCTACCAAATTGTTCAAAAATCTCCTCTTTTCCCCCCTCCGGTCGTTCTCCTTCTTTTTTTTTTTTCTACCCTGCTTTTATGCTCTCAAAAACGTACAAATTTTCACAAGAATATGAAAAGTCGACAGTCCACCCACATGAAAGGGGCCACGGTCTTTTTTAATGTGGTTGTTACGCCACCCAAATAAACCCAGCCGTGGGATAACTCCATAAGCTTCTCCGGGATTTTCTTTTCTTTCCTTCTTCTTTTAGGCAAAGACGTGTCTCAGGGGGTAAACACACCCACCACATGAAGCACGGCCATAGGCAAACCCCCTTTAAACCTCTCGTCCTTTGTTTTTCTTTAAAAAATTGTGGAAAGGAAAAACAACCCTAAGGCACGGGGCCCGGTTTTCATCCCTTTTCTTGTGATTTCTTCATGTTTTGCATCATGTTTCATCTTCAAGTCCATTAATCCCTAAGATATTAAAAATAAAAACAATTTAAGTATCTTTTTAATTTGGGAAAATTTCTAATAATTGACCCAAAAATATATATACCAAACGCAAGATACAACATGAAAAATATGCCTTTAAACAAATCCCCCATACTTGAACTTCTGCTTGTCCTCAAGCAAATTTAAAAATCTGTCAAATGAGAATACAAAATTTTCTTTCTCATAAAATTTATTTGAAAAGATGGTGCCTACCCCTCTAACTAAACTGACAACATGTAACTGGGATACTTAGAAAAAATTGAGGGATTAATCTGGAAAGACTAACTTTTTATTCCTAATGTTTAACCACCGAATTCTTATTTCAAAAGAAAAATTTCTCAGTCCAATAAAAAAAACCCCTCTTTTAAACTTCAAAAGCAACTAGCAAGTATAAAATCTCTTTAATTACTTATCTGAAAAAGATAACACAAAGTTAAAGCATAGGGTATCCACTTTTTCCCCTAGTTTTTTTTCCCTTTTTTAATAATATTTCTTATTTCATTCTTTTTTTCTATATATATATTTTTTTTTTTTTGCTCAGATTGATTTTTGGAGTCTGACTTCACTTTTTCTGAGGGACAAAAAGCTTGCCCATATCAACTGGTTTTTTAATTAATATATTAAAATTTTGCCCTTTCCCCCGCCCTTTACGTTATTGTGAATTCATTGAGTGGGCACACCCCGGGGCTCGTCACCCAAGTGACCGGGTTTTTTAAAGGGACCCCACGAACTTTTCATCACACAAACATTTAAGTTGGGATACCCCTTAACTCATTTTACCTGAGTCATTGGAGTAAAGGGCTCTAAATATTTTATTTTATTTTTTTAAATTTTTTTAAGGGCTTTTTTTTATAAGGAATCACTAAGTAAAAAGTTTCCTCTTCCTCTTTTTCTAAGAGTTAAAATATTCCCCAAAGCACTTCAAAAGACAAAATAAAAGCTTAATTCACTTAGAAGTAAACTTCTTTTTTTTGGCACTAAAGGACTCCCCTACTTCCGAACTTTAAATTCAAGAGTTTTAAAAGAAAAGGTCAAATTTTTCCTTAAAGATTCCCACTAAATTTAAAACTAAAAAACCCCAATTACAACAGCTAATGAGAAAAAAAGGCCCCAAAATAAAATTTAAATTAGTAAAAAAAAATTTATACCACATTTCCAGATCATATTAAACTTTTCCAATACAACAGTTCAAGATAAGGGTTTTAAAGGGGTTCCAAAAAAATTAACATCAACAGACATCAAAATTGTCCTAAATAAGGGGCCTATTTTTTTTTTCCTTTCCCCCCACACTTAATTCAGACAATGTCCCTATTGTCTTTCCTAATTGCAAAAGAAATTTGACAAAACCCTAAAAGTACTTTGGGGGAAAAATGAAACTTCCCCTTTAAATAAATTTTACAAAGTCTCTGGAATATTTCATCATGAAGGTGCCATTGCTTTTCCATATGAAAATGCACAATTTTTTCCTTTAGTTCCTGAAGTTAGAACAAAAAAACACAAAGAGACAAAATAATCAAGAATATTTTACAGTCAACAACCCCTATAGTGTTTAAGGAATTATTATAATTCCCCCAAAAAAAAAAAAAAAAAGTAATCGAAAGTTTTTTTTTTTTTTTTAAAACAAAGGTCGTTGGTGTAAGGGGTTAAGTCAATCCGTAATTTGCACATTACTTGGCACGACCGTATGACATGTGGTGGATTTAGGGCCCAAAAAACCAAAACGGGGGCCCCGGCCATTTTCTCATCCCTTTAAAAACCTCATCCGAATTTTTTTTTATAAAAATAAAATTAATTTACAAAAATCTTTAATCATGGGTTTTTCCTCCCCTGAAGCGCTTTTTTTAAAGTCATCAGCCCGACTATCAGGGTTAACTTACATCAAAGGGGTTTAAACAACTCCTCCCCAAAACCATCGTTTTCAAAAATTAGGATTCCAACTTCCTTCCATGGTATGGTGGGGCCCCTTTTTTTTCAGCTTCCACCAATGTTTTTTTAGGTTTTTTATCAACAAAATTACCTGCTGGATGTCTGCCCTTGACCATCCCCAAAATTTTCCCCTATGTTCATGCAACTGGCCTTTAATCTGCTGCTTCAATTTTCTTCCAAAAGGGGCTTGGGTTAATGTAGGCCATGGGTTTCGTAAATTCAGACACTCATAATCAAACAATTGATTTGAAAAGACATTAGGTTCAAGTGTCCCGCATGGGCATTTGTGTTGACACTGGGGGTTTTTTTCATAAGGGGGTCGTCTTTCTCCCAAAAAAACAACATTTTCAGTTTGGGGATTTGCTCACACTTTTGTTTTCTTCCCCATCCTATCCCCCCAATCAAACTATCTCATTAAAAAAACAAGGGTTCAAAAAGGTTTTAAAACCCCACATCTTCCCCCCACATCATTGTTAGTAATTTCACCTTCAGAATATGTCAGAAAACCTTTCTTTCTCATTAGACAAAAAAAACAGGTCTACATAACAAATGTTACCTGGTTTATCTAGTGCTCTAAGGGTGAGCTTTTCCTTTTCCCCACATCAATTAGAGCTTTACCTGTACAGGAAAGGTCTCCCAAATGAGTGGAAAGTCATCATTTTTTCCACATTGTCGAATCCAACCAAAAAAAAAAACCCACCCCTAGACAATTAAAAAGATTTGCATATAGTGGGGAGTAGGGCGAATCCACAAAGATTGGTTTAAAAATTTTTTCTATTCAAGGAGAATGAAAGGAAAAGGGGAAAAGGGGGGGGGGGGGGGGGGGGTGGGGTTTGGGGTTTTTTGAATTGAAAAAAATTAAAACAAATAAGAAATTTTTTTTATTGAAAAAAAACCCCAGCCCAAAAGGGAAACAAGAAGGTTTAATTCTAGGAATTGATCATCGATGCAAATGTTCCTTTCTTGTTCCAAAAATTTAAAATTGGGTTTTGGTTATTAACAAGCCTAACAACCTATCTCCCCTTTCTTTTCCCCGATAACCTCGGACAAGCCTTTGAATTATTTCCTTTTTTTGATTAAAAAACCCCTTTGCCCCAAGCGCTTAGGATTTAATCTATCAATAGCCCTTAAGAAACTAGAGAGACCACCAAAATTTAACCCAAAAATTTAAGAAAAACCTATTTAAACTTTTTTTACACACCTCCTAACATGAATTTTGATCATCTCTTTTTTTAACCAAACATGTTATTGCGTCACTAAGACTAGAACAATCAAACAATTATGGATTTGACGTGCTAGTTGACAATATATTAACTTGCTAATTGAGTAGAAGAGCTCTATTCATCCCCAATCAACAAAGTAATAATGACAAAACGATCAGAAGATATATGAATACCCGAAAACAAAGAATAGAATAAATACAAGTCAATTAGACCTCACAATTCGTGGAGAATTAAACATCTATGACCCTTTGGCTAGAAAAGTAGCTTAGCCCACACATTTTCATCAATTAAAACGAAAATAAAAGATAGAAACATAATGAACCCGGTTGCTTGCTCTGCTCCAAGATGATCCAAGGTCTTCAAGATCCAAAGTTCAAAAGTTCAAAAGTTCAAAAGTTATTTCCCAACCCTCTAGGGTTTTGGGTTTTTTTAATTGTTAGGGGGTAGCATGTGATCTTTTTTCTAGCAAGATACGAAAATATCTTTCCTTTTTCCCAAATAGTTTCGAGAAGTGAAGATTCGTCTGCTGGGCACGCCTCAACACCGGCCGTGGATCAAGCCGTGCCATCTTCTGTGCATATTCTTCAAGTCTTTTATCCGAAACCCCGTGTGTACTTACGTTCAACACACGGCCAGATGTCAACCATGCCTTCATCTGTGCATAATCTATAAGTCTTCATCCATGTCCAGTGTGTACTACGGTTCAACACACGGTTAGATTTCAAGCCGTGCCTTCATCTGGTTGATGTTCCACACTTTCTTCTCATTAGCACACCTAGCTTCCACCATGGCTTCAAGCACGTTTCTCCCACGGCTTCCACCACGGCCGTTCCTTAAGCCGTGTCTCTCTCTGTTGTAAGTCCTCATTTTCGCCTTCTTGTCCAGTGTGTAACACGGTTTGACACTTGGCCGTGCCTCAAACCGTGCTTCCTCCGATTTTTTAATTCCTTGTCTTGATCCAAGTTGTAGATGACTTCTCTAAAATACTTGAATTAGCATCCTTGACTCCATTTAACCTGATTTATCACGATGATAGAATTAAAATACCATTTCCTTATGATTTCTATAAAATCAATAATAATTTAACACAATTCATACTATAAAGATTCAGTATAAAATGGCTCTATCAAATTCCCCCACACTTAAAACTCTTGCTTGTCCTCAAGCAATTGCATCAAATCAATTGAGAAATCTGTCATAAATTATACAAGCTTTCTTTTCAGCATTCCAAGCATCTATTCATTTGTAATTCATGACTTGTAATTTTAATCTCTACTACTTCAACCCAATTAGTTTCCTGTGATCAAATTACTATGGACAAAAATTCAATAGCTAATCTAAACAAAACAAACTTTAATCCTCATGTTTAGCAAAAGATTTTTATTCCAAAAGTAAATACTTAATCCACTAAGGAAAAACACCCAATTAAACTTCATTGGACATTAGCAAACATATAATCCTTGCAACATAAAGTAAAAGCATATAGTATAAGCTCTTTGCTAGATATTCTCCCTTTTATACATCTTTGTTTTATTCAATGAATGTTTACATTCATGTTCTTTTGATTTATTCAAGCATCTATTTTGACGGGTTTTTGCCCGCTTCTTTTCATGAACTTTTGCCTTTTTCGCCCTTATCGTTTATAGTGAGTTCATTGAGTCGGCAACATCCCGAGCTCATCACTCAAGTGACCGGGTTTTGAGATACCCCTACGGACTCTTCCTCACTCTAACATTCAAGTTTGAATACTCTTAACTCAATTAGTTGAATCATTGGAGTAATGGCTATGCTTGATTCTTTTTTTTTTTATTATTTTTTTTAAGTGTTATGATTGCTTTACAAACAACTTCAAAGAGTATACAGTAGCTAATATAACCTAGAAGTAAACTTGTTTTTTTCTTAGGGACTCGACTTACTCTTAGACTTCCAATTCTAAAGCTAAATACAAGGTAAATTGTTTCTTAAAGATTTCACTACTTAATTTTAACCATGTATTCTAATCACAGCAGTGGGTGAGTAAAGCATTTGAACAAGTCAATTTCACATTTTGTAGATGCTTATTACAACATTTAGTACAATCTCTAGATTTCATGATAATTTTGAAAAAAATTTGCTTAAAATTGCTTAAGGACAAACATTCAAAGTATAAGTTAGTTCTCTATTCTCTATATTTTATTATCCTCTCCCCCACACTTAGCTTAAACAGTGTCCTCACTGTTCCTAATTTAGCACAATTGAAAATGAATTAACAACTCAATTGAACATTTAGACAATAAGAGAAAGGAAATACTGTACTTCCCTAGTATTGGAGTTTTCCCCTTAAGCTCTAGAAAGTGTCATCTGATTATGTGTATCCTTGCGGCAGCCAATCCAAAGAGTTCAAAACTACACTAAAATCAAAACAAAACTAAAACAAACCAAAACTAATGCAAAACAATTTTTTTTTTTTACATGGGTTGCCTCCCATGAAGCGCCTTTCTTTAACGTCTTTGGCTAGACGTTTCTGGCTAAATATTCAGATAAGGATTTTGATTCTAGCCTTGGTGCCTATGGTGATGGGTTAATAACATCTGTAACAAAACACAGGAGAGATATTGTTAAGATGTTTCATGGCATCATAAATGTTAAATTTAATCACTTCACCATCAAATTCCATAGTGAGGGTGCCATCATTTACATCGATTTCGTTTTAGAAGTCTTAAGGAATGGTCGCCCTAATAATAATCAGTGATGAAGTATGAGATCACTATCAATCCATGTCAAGCACATAAAAATCAGCAGGAAAAACCAACCCATTAACTTGAACTAAAACATCCTCTAAAACTCCCTAGGATAAACATTGGACCAATCAGCAAGTTGAACAATAAACCCGTTTCCTTCAAGGGACCAACATTTAAACGTTGATAAACAGACAAAGGCATGACATTGATAGAAGCTCCTAGATCATTCCAAGACTACCTATTTTGCAAGGAATGGCGAACATACCTGGTCCCTTACATTTAGGAGGAAGCTTCTTCTGAATAATAGCTGAAACATTTTCACTCACACTAATCTTTTCATTGCCTTTTCAGCTTCCTTTTGTTAGTGCACAAGTCTTGAGGAATCTAGCATAGCGCGGTATTTGCTTAATTGCATCAAGTAAAGAAATATTTACCTCGACTTTACGAAACGTTTCCAGAATCTCTTTTCTTCCGCTTCCTTCTTGGATTTCGTTAATCTGGAGGGGAAAGGAGGTGGTATCAATGTGACCTTCGATGGCTCAACTAGAGACATGCTAATCTGGTCGCCTTGCTGGCTTGGAGTCGAAATCTCTTTCTTGGTCTCTTCCTCAAGATTAGACGGATGTCCTTTCTTATTTGGTCCCTGCAATTCTGTTCCACTTCTCAAGGTAATTGCATTAACGCTTTGCTTTGGGTTTGTAATAGTTTGAGAAGGTAACTTACCTTGAGTTTCTAACCTGTTTACGACTGAAGCAAGTTAGCTTACCTGATTCTCCAAGTTTTGAATGCTTTGCTTTGTTTCCTCCTGAAATTGTTTGGTATTCACAGCTAGAGACTTAACAATATCCTCAAGAGACATACCTGAAGTGGAAGGAGCTTGGGGTATGTGTTGTGATGGCTTAGGCTGGAATTGTTGGACATGTTGAGGGTTATTGCCATATTGGAAGTTAGGATGATCCCTCCATCCAGGATTGTAAGTATTCGAGTAAGGGTCATACTTCCTTTGTGGCTGTCTTGGGAATCCTCCTACAGCATTGGCATGTTCATGATTGTCATCTTGCAATGTGGGGCACATGTCGGTCGGATGATTAGGAGCAGCGCAAATTCCACAAGCCTTCACCTGCTGCGTTTTCCCAAGAGCTAGCTACTGCACAAGGGAGGTAAGATTAGAAATTTGATGTTCAAGGTTAGACACACTTACCTCATTTACCTTCCTTGAAGATGCATCATGCCTATACCCAAATTGTTGCGAATTGGCAGCCATAATGGAGATCAATTCCCTAGCTTGACCAGGGGTTTTGTCTACTATGGTGCCTCCACTTGCAGCATCCATCATCTTTCTTTCCATCGGAAGTAGGCCCTCGTAGAAGTATTGGATAAGGAGTTGTCATGATATCCCATGTTGTGGGCAGCTTGCACATAGTTGCTTGAACCTCTCCCAATACTCATGAAGAGTCTCGGTGTCCCTCTGTTTGATACCACAAATTTCTCTTCTTATACCAGCGGCTCTGGAAGCGGGGAAGAATTTATCCAAGAAGAGTCTCACCATATCTGTCCAAGTGGTGATAGAACCTGGAGGCAAATAAAACAACCAATCTTTAGCTTTAGTACTTAAAGAAAATGGAAAAGCACGTAGCTTGATTTGATCGTCGGTTATTCCTTGCGGCCTCATACTAGAACACACTATATGAAACTCTTTCAAATGATTGTGAGGATCTTCATTCTCAAGACCATGAAATGTAGGTAGCAGATGTATCAACCCAGATTTCAATTCGAATTCCACGGCTAGTTCGGGGTAGTAAATACAAAGTGGTTGTTGATTCACATCCAGTGCAGTCAACTCCCTTAAGGTTCTCTCGAGATTTGCCATATCGTCCTCTTTTCAGAATCAAACAAGTCCGATACTAAGTTCGGTCTAGTGGATGATCTAGCTTCTTGTCGTAGTCACTCTAAAGTCTTCTCAATCTCCGGATTATAAATTAGTTCACCTGTCTGAGAAGAACGAGTCATACAAGAATAGAAATAAATTTGACACCAATCCCCGGCAGCGGCGCCAAAATTTGATGGGTGTCGAATCCAACAAAAATAAAACCTACTTCTAGACAATTATATGATTTGCATATAGTGGTGAGTAGGGTCGAATCCACAGAGATTGGTTAAACTTATTTCTATTCAAGGAGATGAAAGGAGAAGGAAAACGAGGGGGGGGGGGGGGGGTTGGGTTTGGTTTGTGAATGAACAAAGTTTAAAACAAGATAAGAAAGTTGTATATTGATAAAAAGCCTAGCCAAAGGAATCAAGATGGTTTAATTCTAGGAATTGATCATCGATGCAAATGTTCTCTATTCTTGTTCCTAGATAAATTGGTTATGGTTATTAACAAGCTCTAACAACCTATCCTCCCTTACTTCCTCGATAACCTCGGACAAGCGCTTTGAATTATTTCTCTTATTGATTAAACAACCCTAGACAAGCACTTAGGATTTAATCTATCAATAGCATTAAGATCTAGAGAGACCACCAATTCATGCCAGTAGATTATAAGATAACCTATTTAAACATGATCACACACCTCCATAACATGAATTCGATCATCTCTTTTATAACCAAACATGTTATTGCATCACTAAGACTAGAACAATCAAACAATTACGGATTTGACGTGCTAGTTGACAAATATATTAACTTGCTAATTGAGTAGAAGAGCTCTATTCATACCAATCAACAAAGATAATAATGACAAAACGATCAAAAGATATATGAATACCCGAAAACAAAGAATAGAATAAATACAAGTCAATTAGACCTCACAATTCGTGGAGAATTAAACATCTATGACCCTTTGGCTAGAAAAGTAGCTTAGCTACACATGTTCATCAATAAAACGAAAATAAAAGATAGAAACATAATGAACCCGGTTGCTTGCTCTGCCTCTAAGATGATCCAAGGTTCTTCAAGATCCAAAGATTCAAAAGTTCAAAAGTTCAAAAGTTGTCCTAACCCTCTAGGGTTGGTTCTATTTATATTGTTAGGGGGTAGCATGTGATCTTTTGCTAGCAAGATACGAAAATATCTTTCATTTTCCAAGTAGATTTCGAGAAGTGAAGGTTCGTCTGCCTAGCACGCCTCAACACACGGCCGTGGATCAAGCCGTGCCATCCTCTGTGCATATTCTTCAAGTCTTCATCCGCACCCAGTGTGTACCACGGTTCAACACACGGCCAGATGTCAAGTCGTGCCTTCATCTGTGCATAATCTACAAGTCTTCATCCGTGTCCAGTGTGTACCACGGTTCAACACACGGTTAGATTTCAAGCCGTGCCTTCATCTGGTTGATGTTCCACACTTTCTTCTCATTGGCACACCTAGCTTCCCCCAGGGGCTTCCACTATGGCCGTTCCTTAAGCCATGTCTCTCTCTGTTCAAAGTCCTCTTTTTCGCCTTCTTGTCTAGTGTGTAACACGGTTTGACACTTGGGCCCGTGCCTCAAACCGTGCTTCCTCCGATTTGTAATTCCTTTTCTTGATCCAATTTGTAGATGACTTCTCTAAAATACTTGAATTAGCATCCTTGACTCATTTAACCTGATTTATCACGATGATAGAATTAAAGTACCATTTCCTTATGATTTCTATAAAAACAATAATAATTTAACACAATTTAAAACTATAAAGATTCAGGATAAAATGGCTCTATCACACATCCCAATATGACAATGTCCACTGGAAATATGAATTTATCGACCTTGACTAAGACATCCTCCACTGTACCTTTGGAAAACTAAAAGCTCTTATCAGTTTGTTGCACAGTGATTGGTCTCCTCTTGCACTTTTTGGCTCTATTCCGAGTTTCCCTAAAACTGAAAGTGGCATTAAATTAATACTTGCACCAGAGTCAATAAAACATTCTCAAAAATCAAAAATTACCAATGGGTGCTGGATACTGAAACTTCCCTGATCTTTCAACTTTCTAGGTAGCTGAGCAGATTTCTTCTTTTATAACAGCTGAAACTCTCGCCATGAAGCATTTACTTTCTAAACACTCCCCATGGATCTTTTATTAGAGAGCAGCTCTTTCTTTGAATTTGGCATAGGATGGAATTTTCTTTCAAGGCCTCTAAGAGAGGTATATTAATTTGAGCCCTTAAATATGTCACAAAACCTGGCAAACTGGGCTTCCAACTCCCTCTGCTTGAGTCTTCCTGGGAAAAGGGGATAGGTGGAACATAAGGCTGCAACATTGGTGCTTTGGATGTGAGTTCCTCCTCCTTTGCTTTTTTTCCCTCTGGATCTTTCTCTTGAATATTTACCTGGCCTTTCAGCTTTCTTCACTTCTTACCACTCCTTAGCATGATGGCATTGACATGATGGGTGTTCTCCTCAGTTTTGCTAGGCAAAAACCCTGAGGGTCTAAGTACTTAGTTGCTGTGTAATTTGATCGAGCTAACCCTCCAAGTTTCTGATAGAAGCTTGTTGGTTTTGCAGGAAGGTGTTAGTCTTTTTGCATGTAACCCCATGACTCTCTATTCTTACTGACTTTGCTGGGGAGGGGAATCTGAGTATAGGACTTGTTTTTGAAATCCAGGGGGTGGGTTCTGTATGTTGTTCTCTTCCTCCCATGAGAAGTTTGGATGATTTCACCAGCCTGGATTGTAAGTGTTGGAATAAGCCCTTGATTAGCTCTTTGAAAATTGTTGGCATAGTTGACTTGCTCTCTATTGGATGATGCTAGAAAGTTTCCCAATGGAGTTTCCCAACGAGGGGTGTTGGTCCTAAACACAAGTCACAACTAGCAAGCAAGTTAGTATTAATTGATTGAGAAGAAGAAAGTTTGCTTACCTGAGTAGTGAGAGCTGCCAACTGAGTTGAAATAGAATCGATATCAGTAACTGATGCAGCTCTTGATTTCCCTCTCTCATGTTCCCAAATTTATGTGCACTAGATCCCATTTTTCAATTAAAGCACTGGCTTCAGTGTATGTTTTAACCCATCAGTGCACCTCCAGCTGCAGCATCTACCAATGACCTCATAGTGTCATCCAAACTAAGATAAAATACCTCAATCAGGAGATTATCAGGTTTGGGACCATGGTGTTGGACACTTCCGGATTTTTTCCCTTTTAAATCGTTCCCATGCCAATATAATGAATCACCACTGAATTTGGGAAAAAAGTTGGTGATATCGTTTCTTAATTTGGCAGTACGTGATGGTGGGAAAAATCTTCTAAGAAACATTGATTGAAGTTCAGCCCATGTGGAAACAGAATCTTGAGGTAAGGAATTATACCAAGCTCTTGCCTTATCCTTCAATGAGAAAGGAAAAAGTTGCAGTCTTATGGCATCATCAAAAAACACCATTCATCTTTATTAAGTTAGAATACTTAAGGAATCCTGTATGTGCTCATCGGGGCTCTCATGTGTATATCCACCAAACTGATTAGATTGCACCATCTGTATAAGTGCTGGCTTCAGCTCAAAAGTGTTGGCCTGAAAAGCTGGTCTTCAAATTTGCTGGTCCTTGAACATTTGGGGGACTAAAAAATCGCGAAGTGCTGCGGGGCAGCCTGAATAGGAAGATTGTTATTGTCATCTACCATGATTTCCTTTTGATTCTCTCCTCTCTGTCTATTCTCTCTTCTCAAACGATGTATAGTACACTCTATCTCAGGATCTAAGGGCGAAGTTCAAGACCCCTACCCCCTTTGCATGCGCACCCGCAGAAAAAAGAAAAGAAAAGAAAAAGGACACACTATCAATAAAAATAAGATGCACCTACATTACCAACAAAGCTAAAAAGTTTTAATATCTTATAGCCCCCGGCAACGGCGCCAAAAACTTGATCACTTGTGAAATGTATAAGTGAAACCGCTAGAAAGTATACTAGGTCACAATCAAGTAAATATGATGGTAGAGGGATTTGTTCCCTCGAGGAAATAAAAAGATTACCAAACTTATAATAACTTATTTTTGATATTTAGGTAATTCAAACAGGAAACTTTTATTATTTAACTAAAAAAATTAATTAAGTTCTATGCTAATGAGAATTATAAGATTCTTATAAATACTTCCAATTGAACAGTAGGAATTTAGAATTCACCCTAGTCATGCTACTCAATACCGTTAAGTTATTGAAATCAACTTATATGTGGTTATTCACATGAGTTCAACATTCTAAACCTGAAATCAATTAGTTCACTTTCGTATCTCTTTAATTTATAGAGGATTCTAATATACTCTCATACATTTCTCAATGCTATGATCACCTTATGTCCCCAATACAATTATCCCTAATCTCTTAGTGAATAATTAATTAGAACATAGCTTTTATCTTATATGAACCCTAATTAAACCAAAATTTAAAACCGCTTTCGCATTGACTCATTAGTCTAATTATGAATTCCTAACAAATCCTATCTCCCCCTTTCGTATTGATTGGATTTCTAACAATCTAATCTTATCACAAATTTAAAATTTAATTATAGCAATTCACAACAAAGAATACTCCACATATATGTCAATCTCATAACCAAACTACACTAATCATTTTAGCAAACTAGGGCTTCATCCACTATTCCCACAAATAAAATTAGCCATCCATACAATAGATAACAACAAGACAAAATTCAACGAAAAATATTAAAGAATCCATTAAAAACATAAAAACCAATTCACAGAAATGCAAAATATAATTAGGATAAGAAGTCACCAAAATGTAGCAAATCTGGAAATAAGATCCTAAAACAACTCTTCAGAGATTTCTGACTTTGTCACCATTGATGGAAGTACAATTGAATTCAATCTTCAATTCCCTTGTAAAAAGCTAAAATTTCTTAAAACAAAGTTCTAAAATCTACCAAATTGGGTTTAAAGTCTCCTCTCCTCCCTCCAGTCGTTCTCTTCTTTTTTTTTTCCTTCCCCTGTTTTAGCTCTCAGAAACGTTTCAAATTGCACAAGAATATGAAAAGTCGACAGTCCACCACATGAGGCAAACGACCGTGTGTAATGTGGTTGTTTACTGCCACCACATAAACCACGGCTGTGGGGTAACTCCATAAGCTTCTCAGCATTTTTTTTCTTTTCCTTCTTCTTTAGGCACGGCCGTGTCTCAGGGGGTAAAAACACCCACCACATGAAGCACGGCCGTGGGCTATCCCCCTAAGCCTCTCGTCCTTTGTTTTTCTTTAACAATTGTGGAAAGGAAAAACACTACATAAGGCACGGCCGTGTTCATCCCTTGCTTGTGATTTCTTCATGTTTTGCATCATGTACATCTTCAAGTCCATTTAATCCCTAAGATATTAACATAAATGAAATTTAAGTATCTTTTTATTGGAAATTTCTAATAATTGACAATAATATATATACCAATCGCAAGATACAACATGATAAAATATTGCCTTTATCATGAATCCTTTCTTTCACCCTATTTAAATCCATAAAAATATAAAACCAAGCTTACCAGATATCTTATAAACACCTAAGTTAGCTAAAGCACTTGTATTATGACTTACAAATCATAGCAAAATACACTTTTAGCCCTCAAATTTATATTTGATCAACCACTTAATAACAACAAAAATTAGTAATTAATTTTGCAAAAAAACTTTCAAAAGCTAAATTTCCTTCTTATCAAACTAGAGTCTACAAAATTTCCCAAAAGTCTAGCATTTATCATGTAATATACTTGAGGTCAATGGAACACTAGCCTTTAAACTTTTGATGGGGGTAAAGTGAGCATACCTACATATAGTAACAATAACAAGCAACAAGAAGAAAAACAATCGTGTGAATGTAATCATCAATCTAAACAAATATTCATTCTTTATGCAACATATAGATTCCATGCTAATGCAAAGAGTCATGAATAGCCAATATCTTAAATGAATGGCAATAAAGCAGCCTAAATAAGTAATAAATCGAGCACTAACTAGCTATAAAAGAGCGCACTGGGTAACCCTAGCTAATATTAGCCGAGCAATAAAGAGTGCACTAAGCGACTCTAACAAACATTAAATTAAGCAAATGCAATCTATATGCCATCAAAACAATTTTAGTAAACTAAGCACTTTCTTTAGCTAAAGAAACCAAGCTTTGAAAACAAACCTTTAGGTTTTCATGTCATGCTATGAATGCTGTCATGTTAACTCAAGCATATAATATACACCAAGCCATTCAATAACCAAAGGACAGAGCATAATCAAGATAAATGAATACTCAATAATCACAACTAAGCATGCTCTCAAATTAATGGGCATAAACCTAAGAAACAATTTGCATTACATGAGTAACTAGAAAAACTCTATTGATAAATAGGCAAAATGTAAGTCTACAAACAAATTTACAAAACATATTAGAAATCTCACTAGTGGTTACTTTAAAGGAAATCTT
>JBBMOL010001245.1:0-44555 GCA_037954665.1 Laguncularia racemosa | reverse complement strand
AAATGAACCTTTGGACCTCTAAAGGTTGATCATTTGCTTCTGAACCTCTTGGTCCTCTGAAAGTTGACTTATCTATCTGTGAACCTCTTGGACTCTGGTGGTGACATTGGGTTCCATACTATACGTTTACCCTCCTGTTGGAACATATAAGTATTTCTATAGCCATTATGTAAAACCCTCTTATCATACAACCAAGGTCTACTAAACAATATATAGGACATACACATGGGAAAAATGTCATATTCAATTTCATCACGATATTTATTCCCTATACTAAAAGGTACCCTAGCTCTCTAGGTCACATAGAGACTCCCCTACTCACTTAGCCAATGTAATTTGTAGGATTTTAGATGCGGGGTAGTTACGAGTTTCAATTTCGATACTAATGAGATAGCCACAACATTAGTACAACTACCACCATCAATAATAATAACACACAAATTACCTTGCACCCTATAAGAAGTGTGAAACAAATTTTCTCTTTGCTCATCATCAATGGTTTGAAAAGAAGTCAAGGCTCAGTATAGTACATTAGTAGACAAATATAAATCACTTGACATGGTTGCTTACTAACTTCAACAAGCCAACAACATACTTCACCCACACTTTAATTTTAGCAACAACAAGTAGAAGTAATAATTAAACACTTCTCCAAATAGTAGGTTAATAATTCCAACTAAGCAAGGTGTTCAAGCATCAATACATAATAACTTCCACGCTTTCATGCTTGCTTTTTGAAATTCAAAATTTAACCACTACAGCTCCCTTACTCATGGCACATACACACACTTACAATCTACGTGCAGTAACCTTCACCACAAAACAAACAACATAACACGTTGCTCCCTTCACAACAAAAATTCACTACACCACACACATACTCACTCACGATGCAGCACACTCTCCCCTCTTCCAATCATGGCACAACAACTTCAAATGCAACTCTTAATGAAGCTTCTCCACAAATGGTAAGAAACAATTCAAAAATATTCAAATTGCATTCAATCAATACTACACAATAACTTCTTCAATCTTAATGAATGTATTTGAATTCAAATAATTTCCCTATCCTCCATGCAAAACAAATCTGGAAATGCAATTCACACTCCTCAATTTCAAAACAACATACAAGGAAATTCACTTCTCTTTTGTCACAAAGAATGTATCTCCAATTTCGAAATACACACAAGGAAATACACTTCCTACTTCCCCTTCTCTCATGGCAAGATCAAGATCACAAGGAATACAATAAGATCTCCACTTCCACTTCAACAATCAACAAATATAACATAACAAAAATCAAAATTAAGTACTTCAATTTCACTTCAACAATTCGGATCAAGAAGTTAAATTCAAGAACCCTAAATTTCTAATGAAATTAACGCAATTCCCCTTCTCAAAACCTATGCTCTGATACCAAAAAAGATGATGTGCCTCACTAATTGGATAGCAAACACATCAATCAAGTGGCGTGAACAACAAACTCCAACAACAAATAGCGTGTTCAAATTACATCACAATGGAACCCCAATCCACGAGTTTAACACTAAATTGATGTAATGAACAAACAAGTGTATAAACTTCAATTAAAAAAAAACATGGAAATGAACTAGAATTCAATCTCAATTTGAAATGATCAAATATGAAAATAAAGAACCTTAATTAACGTGGATAAGGACAAGTAACCAACAAATTGTACTTAGATTCACTAAACACAATTTGTAGAACAACAAGAGTAAGATTGTATTACTCACAATCCACTCTAGTTGATTCTCGCCACAATTTCACTAAGAAATTGATAAGAGATCTATTACAATTGAAGGACAACCCTCACGACAACAAAGTGTATGATTTCTAAATTGTCAAAAAGCCCAAAAAAAATCCTAGTTTAGCAAGTATTTATACTTGCTCTAATTAGGGTAAAAATGACACAAAATTACAAGGATTTCGCTTAAGTGTCCGATTCCTAAATCACAAAATACAAGTACTAATAAAATGGTCAATTCCCAAAAGCAACAATTACAAATACAAATGGTCTTCAAGTGGCCGGTTCTTCACTTCAATTAAACAATTTGTTGGACTAGTTCTTTGGTTTATGTAGGTCCATGAATAACCCACAAAGTGAGCTTTAGTGAGTTTATCCACTATCTTGTAAAAACTGACAAGTGTACCTACTGGAATGCATGACAAATATTTAATAGAAAAGAAGTTACTTTAAAATATTTTTGGGGTTGAATTGTTGAAAGAGGACCCTCATTGCCAAATTCTATAACCTTTGGCTCTTGCCCTGGTGATAGGTCCTATAGGATTTTGATTCTTATCACATACTCCTTAGATGTCTTAGAGAGGGTGGTAAAGGTTCAACATTTTCGGCTACTTTAGGTAGGATTTTGATGTGCCTTACTAATTGGATAGCAAACACATCAACAAGTGGCGTGAACAATAAATTCCTAATAACAAATGGCGTGATCACTAAATTCACAATTGATCCCTAAATTCACGAGATTTAATACTAAATTGATGTGAGGAACAAGCAATTGTATAAATATCAATGGAAAACAATGGAAATGAACTAGAATTCCACTCAAATTGAAATGGTTCAAATATGAAAATGGAAGAACCCTAATTCACGTGGATAATAATGAGTCACTAACAAATTGCACTTAGATATGACTTACTAAATATAATTTGAAAAAACAACAAGCGGAAGATTGATATTACTCACAATCCACTCAAGTTGGTCTCACCACAATTTCACTTGTGAAATTGATAAGAGATCTTTTTGCAAGCAAGGGGAATCTCACAACAAAGAAGGTGTTCTTTTCAAAATGCCAAAAAGCTCCCTCAAAACCCTAATTAGCAGTATTTATACTTGCTCCTATTAAGGTAAAAATAACATAAAAATTACAAAGATGCGACTTAAGTGGCTGGTTCGAAAATCAACAAAATACAAGTATAAAATAGTCTTCAAGTGGCTGGTTCTTCACTTCAATTAAACATATTGTTAGACTGGTTCTTCTATGATTTATATAACCCATAAACCAAGCTTTAGTGAATTATCCACTATCCTGTAAAAACCAACAAGTGTATGATGTGCTTAAAACCAAGTTTACAGACACAAAAACCAAGATTGAATGACAATTAGACAATGTCAATCAACTAGTTCAACAATTGTGCTAATCCTCAATGTTTATGAACCAATTCTTCAAATGCTGACGTGTTCAATCTTAAATATCCAAATGTGATTAGCCTTGATACTAAATTATGATGTGCCTAAAAGGGAGTTTAAGCACATGCAAATGAACTAATTTACAACCCCTAAATGACAAGATCAAAATCGGTTCAAAGGATAACAAATTGCGTGAACCCTAATTCATGGAAAGTGACAAGAATGATAAATTCAATGAGATTAAAATCACAATGATGACAATTCTCAATTGAGTCAATAAGTTAACTCAACATCCAATGAAGTCCCAACCAACTACACGCAAAAATAAATCGTGACCTCTCCTCACAACAAGCACAATCCACGTAATACAATGTATAGTAAAATTGATGGTACTAACAAGGGACAAAACCAAGCAATTATATATAATGACAAGAAAGGATACAATTGACACCAAATTTAGATCAAAAGAACCAACTTAATCAACCCTGGATATGGCTCACTAGTGATGAAAAGGAAAACATAACGTACGGAATTGATATTACTTACAATTCTCTATGTTGCAACTTGCCACAATTCCAATTTTTGGATTGAAATTGATAAAAGCCAATGAAGTTAGGAAGAACCTTAATCTCCAAACGAAAAAGTTTTTGTTGCAAATTTCAAGTCTATCCTCAAAACTCTACTTAAGCAGGTATTTATACTTGCTCCCTTTAGGGTTAAAATGTCCACAAAATTACAACTATACTACTTTAGGGTCACCGGTCCTAAAACACAAATTACAACCAAATAAAAATGTCCAAGAAACTGACAACATAAATGTTCCAAGAAAATAACAAACAAATAAAAATAGTCTCTAACATGCTGGGTCTTCAAATTAACTCGTCGGTCCAACTCATTTTCGGTTTAGGTCTGTCCATGGATTATCCACAAGTTGAGTCTTAGTGAGTTTGTCCATTGCCTTGTAAAGCTTGATAAGTGTGCCTGTTGGAATATACAATACATGAATAATAGAAAAGAGGTTAGTGAACAAATAATTCCGAGGTCGATTTGCTCAAAACGGACCCTCATCGTCAAGATTTGAAATCCTTTGGCTCTTGCCCTAATGATAGGTCATGTAGGATTTTGATTCTTATTATCTCCTCGGGCCTAAAAAATATTTGTCCTCAAATATGATAGATCAAATGCAGTAAAGACTCTATATCCTCCTAGCAAGCCATTTGAAAAGGTATGACTACAAAATCCTAATATCTGAAATACCAAAGGGGGTGATTGCTTTCTCTCCTCCATTTCTAAGATGTATCTTATCTGCAACACAAATAATGCCCCACTATCCACTAAAGTCTCCCGTATCTCAACCTATTCCATTGATATTATTCTTCCTTTTCTAACTTATCTGTATGTCGCTGACCCTCATGGCCCTCTAATGGTTGGTTCAACTGCTCATGACCCTCTGAATCCTCTAAAGGTGGATACAACTGTCTCTAAACAGTCTGGCGCTCTAATGATGGGCTCATCTGACTCTAACCTTCAGAATCCTCTAATGGTTTACTTAATTGCTCATGAGCCTCTAGTACCTCTGAAGGTGAACACAACTGCCTTTGAACAATTTCATCCTCTGGTGGTCTACTCATTTGACTTTGATCATCAAGATCCTCTGAAGGTTGGCACATCTGTGTCTGATAAGTTTTGTGCACTATAGGTTAGCTCATGTAACTAGAAACCTCAGGAACCTCTGAATATTTGATTATGTGGCTATGATCCTCAGGAATCCGTGATGGTTGTCTTATTTATCTTTACATCTTCTGGACCTCTAATGGTGACATAGGGTTCAATACTATACATTTACCATCCTGTTAGAACATATAAGTATTTCTATACCCATCATGTAATACCATCCTGTCATACAACCATGGCCTGCCAAGCAATATATGGGATGTACACATAGGAATAATATCAAATTCAAGTTCATTACAGTACTTATTCCCTATACTGAAAGGTACCCTAGTCCTTTGGGTCACACAAAAACTATCCTGATCATTTAGCCAATGTAATGTATAGGGTTTGGATGCAGGATAGTTTCAAGTTTCAACTTCGATAATAATGATGTAGCTACAACATTAGTACAACTACAACCATCAATAATAATTACACACAAATTTCCTTGTACCCTATAAGAAGAATGGAACAAATTTTCCCTTTGTCCATCATCAATGGTTAGATAGGAAGTTACTACTTGATGTACCAAAGTAGTAGAAGTATGCACATCATGTGACATGGTTATTAACTAACTTCAACAAGTTAACAACACACTTCACTACAAGCACCACAAGAACATACCCTTATACACCCATGGTGCTTACACTCACAACCAATGCAAGAAATGATTATTGTCACTTTAAGTAAAGTTAAATAAATGAGGTACACAAAATCACTTCCAAGTAGTTAAGAAATTAAATTCAATCAACAAGTGTTTAAGTAATGAGTTTAATTACTTTCACACTTTAATGTTTGTTTTTTAATTCAAATTCTACTACTCAAACCTTCCTTTCTAGTCAAGGTTTCACACTAATTAAATTCACCAAAATACGGCACTTTAACACATACACAAATGCACAACTTCACCAACACAAAAACTCCCTTGCTCATGGTTCTACTCCATTCACGCCACTAGCAACAATTATCTATACAACATACACAAAAACCAACGCCAAAAACATACCCTTCACTAAATTTACAAAAACACAACTCTACACATACACCTCTTCAAGTCACGGTGCACTTCCCCACTTCCACACAATATATCAAACCGCAACAACAACAACAATGGTAGCTCAAATTTCAAATTCAAATTGCGTTCAATAATTACATGATTCCACAAATGGTAAGGAGCTATTTCAAATTCAAATGAACACACCATTAAACAATCACTTAATGTGTGTTTTGAAATTCAAATTGCTTCCTTAACTCACACTTCAATTCTGAAAATTCAAATCTAAAAATCACAACTACTACTCCTCAAATATGAAAATACAAAAGACAATTTACACTCCTCCAATTAATCACAAAGGAACAACACTTTTTACTCCTCACGGTTCACCTCAAAGACACTTTACACTCATGGTCAATTCTTAAGGAAACCAAGAATGTTACAAGTCACTAAGTATATAACAACTAATAACAAGGATATCACTTCAATAACGCAATTGAAATAACTTAATTCCACTTCACAATTCAGATCAAGGTGCTAACTCAACAACCTTTAATTTCCAAATTCCAAATTCAATTAACCCCTTCTTAAATCCTCAAGCTCTGATACCAAAAAGATGATGTGCTTAAAACCAAATTTAAGCACACAAAAACCAAGATTGAATGGCAATTAGACAATGTCAATCAACTAGTTCAACAATTATGTTAATCCTCAATGTTTATGAACCAATTCCTTAAATGTTGACATGTTCAATCTTAAATATCCAAATGTGATTAGCCTTGATACCAAATTTTGATGTGCCTAAAAGGTAGTTTAAGCACATGCAAATGAACCAATTTACAACCCCTAAATGACTCACTAGTGATTCAAAGAACCAACCTAATCAACCCTAGATATGACTCACTAGTGATGAAAAGGAAAACACAATGTAGGGAATTGATGTTAGTTACAATTCTCTATGTTACAATTCGCCACAATTCCACAATTCCAATTTTTGGATTGAAATTGTAAGAGCCAATGAAGTTAGGAAGAACCCTAATCTCCACACGAAAAAGTGTTTGCTGCAAATTTCAAGTCTATCCTCAAAACCTTACTTAAGCAAGTATTTACACTTGCTCCCTTTAAGGTTAAAATGACTACAAAATTACAACTATGCCACTTTAGGGTGGCCGGTCCTAAAACACAAATTACGACCAAATAAAAATATCCCAAAAACTTACAACATAAATGTTCCAAGAAAATAACAAACAAATAAAAATAGTCTTCAACATGTCGGGTCTTCAAATCAACTCGTCGGTCCAACTCATTTTCGGTTTAGGTCAGTTCATGGATAACCCACAAGCTGAGACTTAGTGAGTTTGTCCACTGTCTTGTAAAGCTTAATAAGTGTGCCTATAGGAATATACAATACATGAATAATAGAAAAGAGGTTAGTGAAAAACTAATTCCGAGGTCGATTTGCTCAAAAAGGACCCTCATCATCAAGATTTGAAATCCTTTGGCTCTTGCCCTAATGATAGGTCTTGTAGGATTTTGATTCCTATCAGTATACCTGCTAGAATGCACAACAAATATGAAATAGAAAAGAAGATACTAAATAAATATTCTCAGGGTCTGATTGTTCAAAGAGGATCGTCATTGCCAAATTTTGTATTCCCTTGGCTCTTACTCTAGTGATAGGTCCTATAGGAATTTGATTCCTATCAAATTTCCTTTATAGCTATAGGGGGAGGAACAAGTTCAAGTGGGGTTAGAGGTTATTTCCTTTGTTCGAGTAGGTCCTTTATCATCTCGATTTATCTTTATAAAGCCTCTAAGATTGCATTATCTATGTTAGGTGATGGGTGTCGATTCCAACAAAAATAAAACCTACTCCTAGACAATTATATGATTTGCATATAGTGGTGAGTAGGGTCGAATCCACAGGGATTGGTAAAGATATTTCTATTCAAAGGGAACAATAAGAAAAAGGAAAATGGGGGGGTTTTGTTTGTGAATCAAATAAAGTAAAACAAGGTAAGAAAATCAGATATTGGTAAAAGCCTAGCCAAAGGAATCAAGATGGTTTAATTCTAGGAATTGATCATCGATGCAAATGTTCTCTATTCTTGTTCCTAGATAAATTGGTTATGGTTATTAACAAGCTCTAACAACCTATCTCTCCTTACTTCCTCGATAACCTCCGACAAGCGCTTTGAATTATTTCTCTTATTGATTAAACAACCCTTAGACAAGCGCTTAGGATTTAATCTATCAATAGCATTAAGATCTAGAGAGAACTACCAATTCATGCCAGTAGATTATAAGATAACCTATTTAAACATGATCAAACACCTCCATAACATGAATTCGATCATCTCTTTTATAACCAAACATGTTATTGCGTCACTAAGACTAGAACAATCAAACAATTACGGATTTGACGTGCTAGTTGACAATATATTAACTTGCTAATTGAGTAGAAGAGCTCTATTCATACCAATCAACAAAGATAATAATGACAAAACGATTAGAAGATATATGAATACCCGAAAGCAAAGAATAGAATAAATACAAGTCAATTAGACCTCACAATTCGTAGAGAATTAAACATTTATGACCCTTTGGCTAGAAAAGTAGCTTAGCTACACATGTTCATCAATAAAACGAAAATAAAAGAAAGAAACATAATGAACCCGGTTGCTTGCTCTGCCTCCAAGATGATCCAAGGTTCTTCAAGATCCAAAGAAAAAGTTCTAAAGTTGTCCTAACCCTCTAGGGTTGGTTCTATTTATATTGTTAGGGGGTAGCATGTGATCTTTTGCTAGCAAGATACGAAAATATCTTTCCTTTTCCAAGTAGATTTCGAGAAGTGAAGATTCGTCTGCCTGGCACGCCTCAACATACGGCCGTGGATCAAGCCGTGCCATCCTCTGTGCATATTCTTCAAGTCTTCATCCGCGCCCAGTGTGAACCACGGTTAGACACACGGCTAGATTTCAAGTCGTGCCTTCATCTGTGCATAATCTTCAAGTCTTCATCTGTGTCCAGTGTGTACCACGGTTACACCCACGGCTAGATTTCAAGCCGTGCCTTCATCTGGTTGATGTTCCACACTTTCTTCTCCTTGGTCCTGGCTTCCACTACGGCTTCAAGCACGGTTTCTCCCACGGGTTCCACCACGGCTGTGCCTTAAGCCGTGTCTCTCTCTATTCAAAGTCCTCATTTTTGCCTTCTTATCCAGTGTGTAACACGGTTTGAACATTTGCCGTGCCTCAAACCGTGCTTCCTCCGGTGGTGTAATTTCTTGTCTTGATCCAAGTTGTAGATGACTTCTCTAAAATACTTGAATTAGCATCCTTGACTCCATTTAACCTGATTTATCACGATGATAGAATTAAAGTACCATTTCCTTATGATTTCTATAAAATCAATAATAATTTAACACAATTTATACTATAAAGATTGAGTATAAAATGGCTCTATCAAATTCCCCCACACTTAAACTCTTGCTTGTCCTCAAGCAATTGCATCAAATCAATTGAGAAATCTATCATAGATTATACAAACTTTCTTTTCATCATTCCAAGCATCTATTCATTTGTAATTCATGACTTGTAATTTAATGTCTACTACTTCAACCCAATTGGTTTCCTATGATCAAATTACTATGGACAAAATTCAATAGCTAATCTAAACAAAACAAACTTTAATCCTCATGTTTAGCAAAAGAATTTTTTATTCCAAAAGTAAATACTTAATCCACTAAGGAAAAACACCCAATTAAACTTCATTGGACATTAGCAAACATATAATCCTTGCAACATAAAGTAAAAGCATATAGTATAAGCTCTTTGCTAGATATTCTTCCTTTTATACATCTTTGTTTTATTCAATGAATGTTCACATTCATGTTCTTTTGATTTATTCAAGCATTTATTTTGACGGGTTTTTGCCCGCTTCTTTTCATGAACTTTTGCCTTTTTCGCCCTTATCGTTATAGTGAGTTCATTGAGTCGGACCGGGTTTTGAGATACCCCTACGGACTCTTCCTCACTCTAACATTCAAGTTTGAATACTCTTAACTCAATTAGTTGAATCATTGGAGTAATAGCTATGCTTGATTTTTTTTTTCTTTTTTTTTTCACTAAGTGTTATGATTGCTTTACAAACAACTTCAAAGAGTATACAATAGCTAATATAACCTAGAAGTAAACTTGTTTATTTTTCACTTAGGGACTCGGCTTACTCTTAGACTTCCAATTCTAAAGCTAAATACAAAGTAAATTTGTTTCTTAAAGATTTCACTACTTAATTTTAACCATGTATTCTAATCATAGCAGTGGGTGAGTAAAACATTTGAACAAGTCAATTTCACATTTTGTAGATGCTTATTACAACATTTAGTACAATCTCTAGATTTCATGATAATTTTGAAAAAATTTGGCTTAAAATTGCTTAAGGGCAAACATTCAGAGTATAAGTTAGTTCTCTATTCTCTATATTTTATTATCCTCTCCCCCACACTTAGCTTAAACAGTGTCCTCATTGTTCCTAATTCAGCACAATTGAAGAGGAATTAACAACACAAAGGACATTAGAGAATAAGAGAAAGGAAATATTGGTACTTCCCTGGTATTGGAGTGCTCCCTTTAAGCTCTGGAAAGTGTCATCTAATGATATGTATCCTTGCTGCAGCCGATCCAAAGAGTTCAAAACTACACTAAAATAAAAAAAACTAAACTAAAACAAACCAAAACTAATGCAAAACAAAACTTTTTTTTTTTTTTTTACATGGGTTGCCTCCCATGAAGCGCCTTTCTTTAACGTCTTTGGCTAGACGTTCCTGGCTAAATATTCGGATAAGGATTTTGATTCCAGCCTTGGTGCCTATGGTGATGGGTTAATAACATCCGCAACAAAAACAGGAGATGGGTTAATAACATCCGCAACAAAAACAGGAGAGATATCGTTAGGATGTTTCATGGCATCATAAATGTTAAATTTAATCACTTCACCATCAAATTCCATAGTGAGGGTGCCATCATTTACATCGATTTTCGTTTTAGAAGTCTTAAGGAATGGTCGCCCTAATAATATCAGTGATGAAGTATGAGAATCACTATCGTCCATGTCAAGCACATAAAAATCAGCAGGAAAAACCAACCCATTGACTTGAACTAAAACATCCTCTAGAACTCCCTCAGGATAAACATTGGACCTATCAGCAAGTTGAACAATAATACCCGTTTCCTTTAAAGGACCAACATGTAAACGTTGATAAACAAACAGAGGCATGACATTGATAGAAGCTCCTAGATCACACATGGCTTTAGCGATTCCAAGACTACCTATTTGCAAGGAATGGCGAACATACCTGGGTCCTTACATTTAGGAGGAAGCTTCTTCTGAATAATAGCTGAAACATTTTCACTCACACTAATCTTTTCATTGCCTTTCAGCTTCCTTTTGTTAGTGCACAAGTCCTTGAGGAATCTAGCATAGCGCGGTATTTGCTTAATTGCATCAAGTAAAGGAATATTTACCTCGACTTTACGAAACGTTTCCAGAATCTCTTTTTCTTTCGCTTCGTTCTTGGATTTCACCAATTTGGAAGGGAAAGGAGGTGGTATCAATGTGACCTTCGATGGCTCAACTAGAGACTTGCTAATCTGGTCACCCTGCTGGCTCGGAGTCGAAGTCTCTTTCTTGGTCTCTTCCTCAAGATTAGACAGATGTCCTTTCTTATTTGATCCCTGCAATTCTGTTCCACTTCTCAAGGTAATGGCATTAACACTTTGCTTCGGGTTTGGAATAGTTTGAGAAGGTAACTTACCTTGAGTTTCTAACCTATTGACAGCTGAAGCAAGTTGGCTTACCTGATGCTCCAAGTTTTGAATGCTTTGCTTTGTTTCCTCCTAAAATTGTTTGGTATTCACAGCTAGAGACTTAACAATATCCTCAAGGGGCATACCTGAAGTGGAAGGAGCTTAGGGTACGTGGTGTGATGGCTTTGGCTGGAATTGTTGGACATGTTGAGGGTTATTACCATATCGGAAGTTAGGATGATTCCTCCATCCAGGATTGTAAGTATTCGAGTAGGGGTCATATTTCCTTTGTGGTTGTCCTGGAAATCCGCCTACAGCGTTGGCGTGTTCATGGTTGTCATCTTGCAATGTGGGGCACATGTCGGTCGGATGATTAGGAGCAGCGTAAATTCCACAAGCTTTCACCTGTTGGGTATTTCCAAGAGCTAGCTGCTGCACAAGGGAGGTAAGATTAGAAATTTGATGTTCAAGGTTAGACACACTTACCTCATTTACCTTCCTTGAAGATGTATCGTGCCTATACCCAAATTGTTGTGAATTAGCAGCCATAATGGAGATCAATTCCCTAGCTTGACCAGGGGTTTTGTTTACTATGGCGCCTCCACTTGCAGCATCCATCATCTTTCTTTCCATCGGAAGTAGGCCTTCGTAGAGATATTGGATGAGGAGTTGTTCGGATATCCCATGTTGTGGGTAGCTTGCACACAGTTGCTTGAACCTTTCCCAATACTCATGAAGAGTCTCGGTGTCCCTTTGTTTTATACCACAAATTTCTCTTCTTATACCAGTGGCTCTGGATGCGGGGAAGAATTTGTCCAAGAAGAGTCTCACCATATCAGTCCAAGTGGTGATAGAACCTGGAGGCAAATAAAACAACCAATCTTTAGCTTTAGTACTTAAAGAAAATGGAAAAGCACGTAGCTTGATTTGATCGTCGGTTATTCCTTGCGGCCTCATACTAGAACACACTATATGGAATTCTTTCAAATGCTTGTGAGGATCTTCATTTTCAAGACCATGAAATGTAGGTAGCAGATGTATCAACCCAGATTTCAATTCGAATTCCACGGCTAGTTCGGGGTAGTGAATATAAAGTGGTTGTTGATTCACATCCGGTGCAGCCAATTCCCTTAAGGTTCTCTCGAGATTTGCCATGTCGTCCTCTTTTTCAGAATCAAGGGATGAATCAGACAAGTCCGATACTAAGTTCGGTCCGGGGGATGGTCTAACTTCTTGTCGCAGCCTCTTTAGAGTCTTCTCAATCTCCGGATTATAAGTTAGTTCACCTGTCTGAGAAGAACGAGTCATACAAGAATAGAAATAAATTTAACACCAATCCCCGGCAACGGCGCCATTAGGTATAAGGGGTAGATTATCATTCCTTGGTTTCTAGGGTTCAAGATTTCCACTAGATTCTTCCTGGTACAATCTTCCTTAGATTTTAGGATTGCCACATACATTAAATATAATATATTAAGTAGTAGTAAACAGTGCACCATGATTTAACATAGCAAACATCATCATTGCTGCATATTCACATAATATCATAAGCATAAATGCCACTTCATCATCACATTATACCATATGGGTCTACATCATGCCCATTGGCATTGTAGTCCATGCTTACATAGAACCAAACTTACTCATGCATGTCCCATTAATTTTTATAAACCATTAGAAGTTCAAATATTTAATCCTCAGCAAACACTTATAAGGAAATACTACAAGTAAGGTGTCACCAAATGACACCATGGTTCTCTCATCCTTCTCCTTTCCATGATTAGCTACTTTATGATTTAACTACCCTTTCTAGATCCTTGCTCCATCATGCTTAGGGGTAGAGGAAAAGTAGCATCACTACCATCATTAATTCCTTCCTTAAATTCATTGATGGAACCATCTTCCTCTTCTTAATAGTTTCTAGGACAGGATAGCCTTACCTCATTCCCATAACTAAGGCCTAGAGAAACCTTTAGAAAACCTTCATAAAAATTTTCCAAGGTTTTGTCCTACAAAGCTAAAGTAGGATTTTAACTATATGGGGGAGGCACAAAATATCCAAAGTAATCATATGTCATTTCAAGCTGTGTATATGGGGTAGTTCTCATGAGAGTAGAAAAAGTAAAGCTTTTTTACTTTCTGCTACAGAGTAATATAAAAAGAATTGATATTATAGGTAGGAAATTCATGAGGCTTAGATGGTGACTCGTTTTTATAGGAGTAAGAGGCATTAGGAACAACTTTTAAGTAACATAATGGTGTTCCTAAGGGAAAGTCAAAGGTTCAATTTTGATAGGAACAAGGGGCTATGGATTTTCCCATTCTTGCCTAAATATTCCTAGACCAAGAAGTGGTAAAGTTGGGAGTACTAATGGTAGCTCAGCAAATTTACCAAAGCTAGGATCCAACAGAAACATGCTCAACTCATATTTTGGAGCGATCACAAAATAGCTTGGTCTACTACTAAGATCACATAGGTAAGGTAGTGGGGTCCAGCTAACCAACTTCTCCTTTAGCAGATTTTAGTCTAACTCACCTGGATAGTTAATAGGTTCAAGTGACTTTGTTGCCTATCATGGGTAAAAGTAAGAGAAGGGGTAAGTGGAGTCTAAATTTCAAAGTTAGGATAAGTAGTTCATTTAGAAGGGCCCACTATAAACATAACATCCTACATAAACATTGTTCTCCCACATTGTCTAGCATAGTTTTCGAGTTGATAAATGTATTCAACTAGGGATGGAGTCACTATAAGACTCCTATCAAGTTCATTCATGACTAGTGCCCACACATGTCCTGAGCCCTTTTTCCATGTGGCTAAGATCTCTAGAAGGCTCTTAGGACATCTAAAAAGCACAAAATCCTCACATAAAACTTAAAGTCGATTCCTATATTAAAAAAGTGACTCTATGGAGGCTATTTGGAATGTCTCCCATCGGATTTAGCTTGATGGAAGATCAAAAGACATAGAAGAGAAGAATAAGTACATCATTTCTTTAATTTATATGATAGAAAAAGGTTTATGCTCCTATGTCTACCCACTCTCATATGTTTATATATATATGTGTGTGTATGTATATTATTATAACCAAGGCTATGATACCACTAAGAATAGTCACAACTCAAGGGAAACCTTAATTGTACTAATTTTCCATTTACTATATGGAAGTTCATGATTAGCTATATTCTAATACACATAAACTTCAACATGGTACATAAGGCATCATTACTCTAGAAACCTCCATAAAGATAACATTTTACAAATAGTAAGATAACTGAATATAAGTACTAATTTACAAATATGGTTAAATATAAAGTTTTACAAACATAATAAGTAGAAAGACAAGTCTAAATATTAAATATTACATTAATCCATGTCTAAAAAAGTCTATTCAAAATTATAAACATCTATTTTAACAGTCTTTATGCTCACTTACCCACCCATAATTATCTTAAAGATTCTCACCAATGGTTGGGTTCTACTAAGGTAAAATGAATATAATGCTTGCAAAAATGAAAACTACAGGGGTGTGAGTAATAACCAACTTGGTGAGGCCTTAGCTCAAAACCAACTTTCATGCAAAAAAAGTAAGTTATTACAATACATGAATGTATGCACAAACATATGTGAATCATCCCATGTAGTCAATTGGAAACTACATGGAGTCTAAGGATGTTTCTAACCATTTTACCCCTCCTTTTGACCTTGGGTTAAGAATCTTTTAAAAATTCCATTAGAGTTTGGGCTACCATTTTTGAAACACTTCCTTGCACCCTTAGCTACACAAAACTCAAAGCCACACTCTACCTATATATATATATATATATCAAAGATATACTAGAGAAGGATCTTTTAAGTAAGGACCTAGGAAAAACCAAAGAAAATAATGTTTTCCCTATCGACACACCTCCAAATGTATGCACCTAAAATTGAATAATGAACATAGATTCATACCAATACACGACGATCCTCAAATCATTTTTGTATTGCTAAAATAGGATATACCATCAGAACATCCTTTCATTATTTGTCTAATTGTGATGGAATATAGCAAGAATTTGCAAGAGATGCTTTATATGATCTATTTCAAGTCAAGATTTTGATATGCTTTGTTTATATTTATGGGTGACCAACCAATTCACAAACACTCACTCAATTTGAAGGATAATCATGAATACAAGCAATTTCCTTCTTTTACTTTATTTCCTAACAAACAATCAAATCAACCAAATCAAGTACACACTTAGTTTTATTAGTTTTCCAACATTAAGTGCAACTAATATTACAAACACAAAACAAGTGGCAATCATCGTTAGTACTCACGTTTTCATTATTTTCAAAGAATGCAATAATCCTCAAGTAAAGACTGCGAATCTTTTGGAAAACCTAATTAGTTAAACATAGAAATATAAGAATAACTATTTCCAAAATAAACTTTTCTAATATCCCATATGTAACCCTAAATCTTATTAAAGTCCTTTGGAGTGTTTTAGTATGGGCTCCTTTGTTCAGGAATCGGTTCGTCATCAAGGTCCATGCTTAGGTCCTTGTTAAGGAAAGTTCTATTTTCAAATCATGTCATAATAAGGAAAATATATGTCCAAGAATATGTCTAATAAAGTCCAATAGGTCAAAATAGTCATGAATAATCATAAATCCTCAAGGTTTATAAAATAGCATTAACATCCTTTCTTTAACCTTTTATAGTTATTAAAGGTTTGAAAATATATCTAACTACTCCAAAGACATTCTAAAGGAAAGAGAAGTGGAATAATCTTACACAGGTAAGACTTCTTGAAGAAGTGATCAATGGACCCTATAACTTTTAGAAAGAGGAAATGTTAGTATATTATTTAAAGATTGTATTACGAAGATAACTAAGGCAAATCAAGATTACCTTACTTTGATGAAAAACTATGATAAAGGTCCTAAAATAAAGAAAATAGCTAAGATTAGTAACTTCATTAAGAAATTTAGAAATTATTTAAGCTTCTTAGAAGTTTCTGACGTTGATTCTTTGAAAGAGTGGTATTGGTTTTGGAGATAAGTGTGGGGTTAGCTAAGGATAAAATTTTCTTTTGTTTTAGTGGAATGTTAGGCAATTTTAGTGGGATGTTAGCTAAGAAAAAGAATATGGAAAAGGTCAAGAGTGGCGTATGGAATGAAATGGAATTTACTTAGGTAGTTTAGGTTTTTACCCACCACCCGCCCCTTTCTTTTTATAATGGTTTTGGTTTGTTGTTTTGTACATGATTGGGACCATATTTTCCTTGCCTAAGGAGAGGGTTTTAATGGAAAATTTAGGGTAGCAATGATGCCTAAGAATAGGATAAAATAAATTAGGAATGATTCTCTTAGGATGCAGTAGAATAAGATATGGTAATAATGTGTAGAAGATAAGATCACATGGGTAATTTCTCCATCTTGGCTAGCCATTTGATTTACATTAGGTTAGATTAAGTCAAGATAAGAAAGGGTAAATTAACTAAAGGCATGATAAGTGAAAATGAGGATTAGCACATGTGAAGTTTGGGGTTGTTTGCAACTGGTTCTAGCTTGTCCCTTTTCCATTATTTTCAAGTCATTTTCTCAAATTTAATAGGATAAGATTTGGTAGTTGAATTTGCAAGGGGGCAGTGATGTGCTAAAGATCCAATTGCAATTAAACAATGCTAATTAAAATTCAATTGAACAATTGTGAATCAAATAGACGTGACCCCTAATTGTTCATGAACCTTAATTTATATAATAAGAACAAAATATAAAGGATTCCAAATTCATACTAGATATGAGGCACTAGTAGAATTAGGAACAACTAGCAATTGTTGATATTACCCACAACAATTGAAGTCGCACTCACCACAATCTCTAATGGAAATTGATAAGAGTGTGTTTTTGTGAAAGGAGGCAGCTGATCGTTGCCAATCGTAGTTTTAATGTTTATAATTCTTGTTCTTAATCTTACTACGAAGCAATAGGCAAGCGCACCTATCGTAGCGTAATATAACGAGTAAGCACAAGGTCGTCCCTTAGAGATACACCAACTACTAGTACTAACTCCGTTCCTATTATCTAACCGATGCTTAAATATGTTGGTTGAAACTTAATTACTCTAATCTTAAAACAAATAACTCACTAACAACAATGGTTCCAAAGATTTATCAATTAGCAAAAGCAACCTAGATCTTATTCTACTCCTTCTCTATCATGTAATTCATTAGATTTATGAAGATTGGCGTAGTTGACTTCTTATACTGTCGAATTCCCTAGTCAAGTTAACTACTTTCTCAAGTATATTAACCTATCTAATCCTAGATTTATCAAATAGGATCTCTCCTTAATTAATAGCAACCTAGAATTGCATAAAGCACATGAATTCGCATCAAAATAATCGATGTAAACAGAAGACTCTTGTTTCCTATCTCTAGAAGAAGAATCAAATCTCATTAGTTGCATTAAATCTAATCATAAAAGCAATTTCTCAATTAACTAATATGATATCATGCATAAATTCATATTCCGGATCTATGAATCTAAGAAACAATTGAAGGGCATGCAATTAATCATAAGAAAGTCAACAACTTCGCATTAAAAACCGAATCTTCATCACATGACAGAGAAGTTTCGAATAAAATCTAGATTTAGAGTCTACTCCTCCATAAATTGGACAAACGAAATACAATTACTGGAAGAATAAATAAAATTCATAGTTACAGCCCTTAAAGATAGAATCTTCTTCTTCGTGGGTCTTCAATCTCCTTTTGAATTGACAGAATCTTCTTTCCCCTGCTGTTATGAGAGTCAGAGCAAGTACAAAATTCGTAACCTCCTCTCTAGGGCAACTAACGGTCTATTTATACATGTACCCGGGTTGGATACATATACGAGCAGATACACGAGTAGTGTATCTCGTTCATGTATCTCGTGCTTTCTTCCAAGCGTCCTTATGTGAATATACACGAGCAAGTACATGGGAGTGTACATTGGTCGTGTGTTTGAAACATCGTTGCACAGCAGCAAAACTTAGATACACAAGCAAAGTACATGGGCGTGTATCTCACTCATGTACTTTCCAGACATCTACTTCAGTATATACAAGTAAAGTACATGGGCGTGTATCTCACTCGTGTACTTTCTAGACATCCACTTCAGTATACACAAGCAAAGTACATGGGCGTGTATCTCGCTTGTGTACTTTCTAGAATTCTTCACTTCACATGTATTGTATCCAATTCCTTCCAAACTTGATCCGACTCTTCAGAACTCCTTCCGTTGGCTCCAAAATACTCTAGAAAATCCTGAAATTAACATTCATTCCATTAAGCATCATTTTCTTCAACAAATCATCTAAAAATTCAACAATAAAGCACAATTTCATTACTCTAGATAAGGGTATTTTGCGACTTATCAAACTTCCCCACACTTAAGTCTTTGCTTGTCCTCAAGCAACACAAAACATTAATCAAACTTCTCATTAATCATGATTGTTGTTACCAAATAGAACTACTCAGATATTAGCATTTATGAATTTTAATCTTTAAAGCCCAATGTAATCCCTCAATCTAATGAGTGTGCTTCTCACCTTATCATGACAGTATTGTAATAGAGATACTTTAGTCAAATTTCTAGGATTAATCAGAGTGGACCAATCTTTACCCTTGTCATTTTAACAATGGCTTTCATGATCAAAAGTAGACACAAGATCAATCAAAGCAAAAGAAAACGTGGTACATTTCAACCACCATTAAAAAGTCTAATATCTTCTCAATTGTCTCTCCTAGTGAAGCAATCAATAATGAAAATACATTGCATCTATGTTTCCCCTGGATTCCTCCTTTTTTTTGGTTGATCTCTTCAAAGATTTTATTCTTTATAATAGTTCACACTCGTTTCATCCTTTTTTTTTTTTTGGAATCTTGCAACCCATGTAACGAGTTTTTCAGCCGATAATCCTAGGCTCATCACCCAAGTTAACGAACGTTATCCCCTCAATTGAGGGCGTTCCTATGGGCTTAATTACTCGAGTTACAAGACCCTCTCAACTTTTGCCTTTATGGTATTTCATTTTGTTGCAGTAATTTCCTCGGTCGGCCGATCCCAGGCTAAACGACCTTAGGTGACTAGGTTTTAAAGGGACCCCGTCGAACCTCTATTACCTTAACTTATTATTTTGACTAGTTAGTAGCGGAGTCAAACTTCGCTCTTCTGAGGGACCAAAGCTTGCCCATATTAACCAATCCTTTATTTTTCAAGTATAACATGCTTTCATTAAATTATTACTTTAAAGAAATCTTCTAAGAAGGATCACCAAGAGAATCATTTCATTTGCCCTTTCATGAAAGATTATATGGCTCTCAAGATCTTTGAGTTTCACAACGATTTTATCCCATAACTTTGACTAAGTATCAATGTTCTAAAGAAGACAAAGGTGAAATGCACAACACTCTTTTAGAGGAATTCATTCACTAAATGCTACAATACTATGTAATTTGCAATCATGATTTCAAAATTCGATTATCAAGCACAAAGAGAAAAACAAAAATTAGGGGAAATTTTTTAATGACTCATACAATTCAGCACAACCCTTATCAAATTTCTTTAGTATCCCCTTCCCCACACTTAGATTGAGACATTGTCCCCAATGTCTTTATCATTCAAGAACGTAATGAGAAATAAAGAGATAAAAAGAAAAGGAACTGAGACTTCTCGGGATTAAATAGGTGATGGACCAATTGCATAGCTAGCAGAATGTCGATCATCTATATCGATGAAGTTCGCCAAGGAAGGTTATGGGACCAGTTCGCAAGATAGCACCTAGAGTAGCAAAGTTCAACACAACAAAAACGAAAGGTAAAAGAGTAAATAAATATCAGTCATTATTACAGTCATCCAACAAGAAAGAGTCTAGCTCAATAGAAAGAGCTTCTCGAATATGCAGAATAAAATAGGTAACTTGAAGTCATTCATTCTTTAGAACTAGTTTCCTCGTCTTCATCATCTATTTCATCCTCTTCATCCTCACTTTCCTCACCCTTGGCAGTGGCTGGTTTCACTTCCTCAGTGGTTTCCTTAGTTTTCTCTTCACTTTCTCCCTCACTTTCTCTTTCCTTTTCCTTGTCTTTATCGCCGCTGGCCTCAACTTCCTCTTCAGCTTCAGGGGAAGAGGCATAAGTGGGCAAACTAGCTTGCCTCGCTGGGAAGCACTTAGCCAGCAACTGGAAGGCGTGAACTACAAATTTCCTAAATTTTTTTTGTTTCTTTTGCATCCCTTGTAGTTGCACTTTCATCTCACCTTGGGTCTTCTCAATGGATGCCAAGCGGTCAAGCACCCGCTCCGATGTAGGAATAGAAGACTCACCAGGTGAAGACGAAGAGGGAGCAGCTTTGGAGGATTGTGCAAAAGGAGGCGGCCTGCTAGAAGTGCGGGAAGTTCCTGTCGTTTTTTTTCATTCCCCACTTGGCAAACAACCCATCAGAGATTCTTTCCTGATTGCACTTGGCGGCCTCTGGCCTAGGGTCTTGGAAAATGTCCATGCTCTTCAGCAAATGAGTGATGAAGCTGCCACAATAAATCCCCTTAGAATGGGAGTCATGTGCCTGTCTCCGTAGATAAAAGGCCAACTCCAACCGATATTAATTTGATATCCGTGGGAGATGCTGTAAAGATAGAAGATTTCGAAGTTATTGACAACTCCCTTACTGCTCTTTCGGGCTCCAATTGTGTTTGTCAAGAGCCAATGACAAACTTTAAGGCAATCATCCTTAATTAGAGAGGCCTTGGAGCTGGATGGAAAGTACTCTTGAGTCGGATTTCCGGTCAACTCCTCCTAGCATACCTGATTGTTCACGTTGGAAGGCCAACGGCAATGTAAGTCCTGAAACTCAAATGTCCAGGTAAAAGCTTCAGTGTAGAAGCCCATGAGAGAACAGAACTGGTGGATAGTACAGTTATGCCGTTGCCCATACAGTTCAAAACTAAAAGAGTTGTCCCATCCTTTTTCAATTTCTGTCTTCTATATCTGCATAGTGGATAGGAACTCAAGAGTAACATCCTGATATGCTGGTTCTTATATGGTGAACAGGACCTCCCATAGGCCGGTGGCAAGGGTCTCCTTCATTGGTTGAACTAGTCCATACCCTTCTAGCATGCCCCAATCCAAGTATTGGTGTGCACCAAACGGTTTCCATGATAGAATTTGAAACCGCTTCTTGCTCCATAGCTCCTCCACAACTCTTCGGGAGGTGGAGTGGAGAATGAACTAGCACCATCCCACTTCCTCTTAGCAAAGGTAGTCTTCTTCTTCTTATTATTAAACTTTGGTTTAACTGCACAAGTCTTTGTGACCATTTGGAGCAATCACAATGGTCTCAAAATAGGTTAGGTTCGTTAATTACACAAAGAAAATGATAGGACTTGCATTGGGTTTCCGAAACAAGGAGGAAGATATCACAATTGAGATACACGACCAAGGTACACGACCGTGTACCTAGTTGTGTATCTGCCCATCTAATACATGCACAAATTACCATAGGAACACTCAAAATCAGGTCTTGTGGCTTTAGTATATTATCAACCTACCTTCCTAAAGGCCGAAAATGTAACTAAAACACACCCAAAGCATCATCAAACGATAAAGTTCGAATCTTGATTCTAAGAAGCTAGGTGCGATAGTTTAGTGATCATATAAAAAAAAATGGCCTCATACTTTGGTTTCTAAGAAGAAAATCGGAAAAGAAACACAACAACATTGTTCTAGAAACCCGCAAAATCAAAATCCCAAATATTCATGTTCAAACCCTAACTGTTGATTCACTTGTTTGGCAGCCACTCATGACATCTAACATACATGCATTCACGTGAGTTCAAAATGTCTACAGATCTATCAACAATCGACTTCCAAAATGCGAAATCACTCATCATACCATCATCATAGATGCAAGCATGTATGGTGGTCATGACAGAAAACCGAGCAGCAACCGTATTGCAATAAGTATTGAAGAAGAAGAAGAGAGAACCTACTTACCTTGAATCCTTGAAGCGGAAGAAATTTGTAGTGTAGAAGGAACAATCACTGTATGGAGGAGTAAAGTGAGAGAATAGGTCAAATACACGAATGGAGAGTGGGTCATGTAAATGGCAGAGTGAAATGAGGAGTCTTTTTATAGTACGAGCAAAAAAATTAGATACACGACCAAGTACATGGTCGTGTACTTTGGATTCCTTTCTATGGGTTAGATACACGAGCGTGTACCCTGTTCGTGTATCGTGGAAGATCATCCTGTAGGTTAGATACACGACCAGGTACACGAGCGTGTATCTTATTCGTGTAACGTGGGAGAGCTTTTTGTGGTTTAAATACACGACCAGGTATACGAGCGTATACCTTGTTCGTGTATATAGAGGGAACATTCTGTGAGTCAAATACACGACTAGGTACACGAGCGTATACCTTGTTCGTGTATATAGACGGGGTGTTTTGTGGGTCAGATACACGACCAGGTACACGAGCGTATACCTTGTTCTTGTATCGAATTGTGCATTCTGTGGGTTAAATACACGACCAGGTACACGAGCGTGTACCTTATTCGTGTATCTCTGATATTTACTCAATGAGCATATTTTGAAGTGCACGAGAGGCTACGCCATGATGTATTCCCCTATTGTATTGCGAAATTAAATTAGAGACCCTCTAGCATGTGTGAAAAACCAGATATACCACTAGTGTACTTGGTTGTGCAGATCAAAGTACATACCTGTCAACACTTCATCTTGCATTCCCTTGAAAAGGTCTCCCATCCTAAATTTCCCACACTTAGAGCTTAAAAGAAGCTCGCTCTATTAAGATGACTTTCATAGAATCCAAACTTGGTTAGCCCCTCTGTATCTTGCTGTCCTGCAAAAGTTACTCCAAAACAATGGATGATAAAAAATAAAAAAATAAAAAAAGAAGAAAACTTACTAAAGTAACATGGGTTGCCTCCCAAGAAGCGTTGTTGTTTAACGTCGTTAGCTCGACGTAATGAACCGGTGGAGCTCAAATGGAGATGAGAATGAGGTTCAGCTCCTCTTTTTCTTCCAAAACTGTTTGGTCCCCAAGGTAATGCTTGAGCCTTTGACCATTCACCTTGAACATGCCTTTTTCCGGGTGTTCCAACTCAATTGTGCCGTAGGGAAAAACCTTTTTTACCCGGAATGGACTGGTCCATCTTGATTTAAGCTTCCCAGGGAACAGTTTTAACCTAGAGTTGAACAGTAATACAATGTCCCCTTCATTAAACTGTCCATTCCGTGGTAGCCGAGCATCATGAAACCTCTTGGCTTTCTCTTTGTATATATATGAATTATCATATGCCATGAGCCTCCATTCATCTAGCTCATTAAGTTGCATCCTTCAATGTGCTCCAGATTGATTGAGATCTAAATTGGCAGATTTGATCGCCTAAAATGCCTTGTGCTGAATCTCAACTGGTAAATGGCAAGCTTTCCCGTAGACCAATCGATATGGAGTAGTATTAAGTGGGGTTTTGTAAGCTGTCCGATATGCCCACAAAGCATCATCTAACTTCTCGGCCCAATCTCGTCTATGGTGAGACACGGACTTTGTCAAGATACGCTTTAGGTCCCTGTTTGAAACCTCCACTTGCCCACTAGTTTGGGGGTAATACGGCGTAGCAAGACGGTGTGTCACCCCATATCGCTTAAGAATCTTTTCAACTTGTGAATTACAGAAGTGTGTACCTCTGTCACTTATGAGTGCCCATGGGACCCCGAATCTACAGAAGAGCTTCTTCAAAAATTTAACCACCACCCGGGAGTCATTAGTCAGCAAGGCTTGTGCTTCTACCCATTTAAAGACGTAATCCACAGCTACCAATATGTATTTATTTCCGAAGGAAGGAGGAAAGGGGCCCATAAAGTCGATGCCCCACACATCGAACACTTCACACTCTAATATGTAGTGTTGTGGCATTTCATTCCTTTTTTATATGTTACCATCCCTCTGGCATCGGTCACATCGAGCTATATAGCTTTGAGCATCCTTAAACAATGACGGCCAGTAAAATTCTGCTTCCAATACTTTGTGCGCCGTCCTATTGGCACTATAATGTCCTCCCGCTGGCCTACTGTGACAGTGGAATAAGATTTTCCATCCTTCTTCATGGGAAACACACCTTCGAATCATCTGATCAGCACAAATTCTGAATAAATGTGGATCCTCCCAATAGTAGTGCTTCAATTCGGTGAAGAATTTCTCCTTCTACTGCTTGTTCATATCCTTAGGAAGGGCCCTTGCCACTAGGTAATTGGCAATATCAGCAAACTATGGGATGATATCATCTTCAACGGTCTTGATGGCATACAATCGTTCCTCAAGGAACTCATCGTTGATCTCAACTTCGTTCGGTCTTTCCAAACAAGGATTCTCCAAACGTGACAGGTGGTCGGCAGCTAGATTTTCGGCACCCTTTTTATCTCTTATCTCAAGATCAAACTCTTGAAGAAGCAAAATCCACTGAATGAGGCGTGGCTTTACATCCTGCTTTGTTAGCAAGAATTTCAAGGCGGAATGATCTATGTATATGATGACCTTAGATAAGATGAGATATGGTCTGAACTTGTCAACGGCAAAGACAACTGCTAGCAACTCCTTCTTAGTGGTTGTATAGTTTTCTTGTGCAAGAGTGAGTGTTTTGCTAGCATAATGAATGGGTTGAAAGTATTTGTCCTTTCGCTGACCCAGAACAGCTCCCACAGCCGAGTCACTAGCATCACACATAATCTCAAAGGGAATGTCCCATGTTGGTGTGACTATGATAGGTGCAGTGATGAGTTTTTGCTTGAGGAGTTCAAATGAATCAATGCATTCCTGGTTGAAGTCAAAGGAGGTATCCTTCTCCAAGAGTTTTGTCATTGGCCTAGCAATTTTTGAAAAATCTTTAATGAATCGTCGATAGAACCCTGCATGGCCAAGAAAACTTCGTATTGCCTTAACTGAAGATGGTGGGGGCAATTTAGAAATTGCTTCGATCTTCGCCTCATCCACTTCTATTCCTTTCTTAGAGATTTTATGGCCCAAAACAATACCTTCTTTTGCCATAAAATGACACTTCTCCCAATTTAAGACTAGGTTAGTGTCTTCACAACGTTGCAACACTAACTCAAGATGGTGGAGACACTCATCAAAAGAATTTCCGAAAACAGAAAAATCATCCATGTATACCTCCATCTTATCTCCTACCATATCCTCAAAAATAGCCACCATGCATCGTTGAAAGGTGGATGGAGCGTTGCATAATCCGAAAGGCATGCGTCGATAAGCGAAGGTCCCAAAAGGGCATGTGAATGTCGTCTTTTCCTGGTCTTCGGGTGCGATAGGAATCTGAAAATATCCAGACATCCCATCGAGGAAACAGTAATATGCATGACCAACTAACCTTTCAAGCATTTGGTCCACAAATGGAAGAGGAAAATGATCCTTTCAAGTTGCGTCATTTAGCTTGCGGTAATCTATACAGACTCTCCATCCAGTGACAGTTCTCATCAGGATGAGCTCATTCTTTTCATTCGGTACTACTGTCATATCGCCTTTCTTCGGAACTACTTGAGTGGGGTTCACCCATGAGCTATCAGAAATCGGGTAGATCATTCCTGCATCAAGCAATTTGATGACTTCCTTTTTGACAACATCCCTCATATTTGGATTGAGTCGGTGCTGCGGTTGTACCACTGGCTTGACACAATCTTCCATCAAAATTTTGTGTGTACAAAACGATGGGTTAATCCCCTTTATATCTACAATTTTCCCTGCAATTGCTTTCTTGTGTTGCCCCAGGACATGCAATAACCTTTCCTGCTGATCTCAATCCAGATTTGATGCAATTATGACTAGAAGTTTAGAATCTTCTTCCAAAAATGCATATTGGAGGTAGTCTGGCAGTTGTTTCAATTCTAGCTCAGGTGGTTCCTCAATTGAAGGTTTCGATCTCTGAATGGTGGATCTATTCATACCTTTAAAGCTTCTTTCTTCTCTCAACTCAGGATTATTATTAAGCTGATTGACAACTACTCTAATCGCCATATTTTTCAGGTTGCTCTTTCTCCCCATTCATCAAACACAATTCCAATGCATCACCAATCAACAGGTCTTGCAATGAATCTGAAACTGTGAAGTCGAGGTAGTCGATTGCATAGCATGTATCATCATGGTGCAGGCTTTGTTTGAGGACGTCAGGCATTTTCACCATGACCTCTTCATTTCCCACTCTTAACACTAACTTCCCATCCCCAACATCAATTACGGCTCTAACAGTAGCCAAAAATGGCCTCCCTAATATAAGAGGGACCTCCACATCTGCTTCCATGTCAAGGATGACGAAATCTGCCAAGAAGATGAAGTCCTACACCTTCACTAATACATCTTCGACTACTCCTCTCGGGAATTTGATTGATCGATCGGCTAACTGAAGACTCATTTTGGTCGGTTTCGGCTCTCCAATACCTAATTTCTGGAACATCTTGTATGGCATCAAATTAATACTGGCTCCCAAATCAGCCAATGCCCGTTCTTCAGATAAATTCCCTATCAGGCAAGGGATGGTAAAGCTCCCAGGATCTTTTAACTTCTTTGGGAGTTTGTTCAGAATTATCGCAGAGCATTCTCCTCCTAAAGTTACAGTGGAGAACTCTTTAAGCTTCCTTTTGTTCGATAGCAACTCTTTCAAAAATTTTGCATATCGTGGCATTTGTGATAAGGCCTCAACTAGTGGAAGGTTGATATGCAATTGCTTGAATATCTCTAAAAATCTGCCATGGTGCCCATCTGTTCTATCCTTCTTGAGTCGTGCTGGATAAGGAACATTGGGCTTGTATTTTGGGATTAATAGAGGTGATGATTTCTCTTTAGGTGATTTTTCTGAATGCTTTCCCCCTTCTTTGAGAACTACTTGTTCTTTTGCTGGTTCAGTCACCTGACTCTCTTCTTCTTGAATCTTTGGTTGTAGTTCCTTACCACTTCGTAATGTGACAGCTTTAACATGTTCTCTCAGATTGGTTTCCGTGTTTCTCGGTAGTGAACCTTAAGATCTCTCTAACAGAAGCTTAGCTATCTAACTGACCTGGTTTTCAAGATTGTGTATTGATGCCTCATGATTCCTCAGAGCTGAGTCTTGAGTTTTCAAAATCAAATCTAAGGATTTATGTCTGTCTTCTGAATCCTTGATGAATTTTGTGAGGAGATCTTCAATTGGTGGTTTGGAACTCTGGACCATTGGCCTCTGATAACCTGGTGGAGGATTCGGATTGCCCTTCTGAATATTACTGTTGTTAGTCCAAGAAAAATTTAGGTGATTTCTCCATCCTGGGTTATAAGTATTGCTGTATGGATTGTTCCGGGGCCGAATTGGGTTTCCCAAATAATCCACTTGCTTTGTTTGCCCTTCCTCACTACCTAAGGGTTCCACAATAGCCAGCTGATGTTGTGAGATAGCCAGCCCGTCGATCTTTCTAGATAAAGCCTCAACTTTGGACATGATACAAGTAGCCACATCCACTTCAAGAATGCCTGCCACCTTCTTTTCTCTACCCCTACCATGTGACCATTAATAATTATTTACGGCCATGTCTTCAAAAAGAGTCAAACTTTCTTCAAGAGTTTTATGGTTCAAGGTGCCACCAGCTGCGGCATCTACTGTTTGTCTCGTTTGATAGTTCAACCCATTATAAAATATCTGAACTTGAAGCCACTCTAGGATCCATGGTTGTGGCATTTCCGCATTGAGTCCTTGAATCTCTCCCAGGTTTCATACAATGTCTCCATGTCATACTGATGGTAAGATTGAATCTCAACTCGAAGTTTAGCAGTCTTTGAAGGAGGGAAGAATTTGTCCATAAAATTCTTAATCAGACCTTGCCATATAGTAATGGATTTCCTCGGTAAAGAATTTAGCCATTGCTTAGCCTTGCCTTTCAAAGAGAATGGGAAGAGCCTAAGGCGGATCGCATCATCACTAACTCCATTAAATTTGAAGGTATCGCATATCTCCATAAAGAGTTGGATATGCGCATTTGGATCTTCATCCTATAAACCATCAAATTGAGTATATTGCTGCACCATCTGAATCACGGTAGGCTTAAGTTCAAAATTATTTGCCTCCACTCGAGGACGGACTATGCTAGAGCTGACGCCTATCAAGTTTGGCCTGGCAAAATCAGAATTGGTTCTAGGTGGCTCATTAACTCGACCATCTCTATTATCAACTAGTTGATGATTCGGGGGATCCACAACAACATTTCCTTGATTCAGCTCTTTAGCATGATTATTGAATTGATCAGCCATTTCTTCCTTTGGTGATTCTCCTTGAATACCAAATGATGTTGACTTCGTCGAGTGTTACTTTTTCTGATAACGACGAACAATTTTCTCTGGCTCAAGATTAAAAACAACAAGTTCCTTGGAGCGACTTCTGGTCATGCACTGTAAACGTAATACAAATCAATTATGAGCTCCAAATTCTCAGGAAGAAAAAGGGAAAAAAATTAAGAAAGAAATAAATTGGTTAAATTAATAGGTAAAAAGTGTTTCTAATATTGGCGTATCCCTGGCAACGGTGCCAAAAACTTGATCGTTGCCAATCGTAGTTTTAATGTTTATAATTCTTGTTCTTAATCTTACTACGAAGCAATAGGCAAGCGCACCTATCGTAGCGTAATATAGCGAGTAAGCACAAGGTCGTCCCTTAGAGATACACCAACTACTAGTACTAATTCCGTTCCTATTATCTAACCGACGCTTAAATATGTTGGTTGAAACTTAATTACTCTAATATTAAAACTAATAACTCACTAACAACAATGGTTCCAAAGATTTATCAATTAACAAAAGCAACCTAGATCTTATTCTACTCCTTCTCTATCATGTAATTCATTAGATTTATGAAGATTGGCGTAGTTGACTTCTTATACTGTCGAATTCCCTAGTCAAGTTAACTACTTTCTCAAGTATATTAACCTATCTAATCCTAGATTTATCAAATAGGATCTCTCCTTAATTAATAGCAACCTAGAATTGCATAAAGCACATGAATTTGCATCAAAATAATCGATGTAAACAGAAGACTCTTGTTTCCTATCTCTAGAAGAACAATCAAATCTCATTAATTGCATTAAATCTAATCATAAAAGCAATTTCTCAATTAACTAATATGATATCATGCATAAATTCATATTCCGGATCTATGAATCTAAGAAACAATTGAAGGGCATGCAATTAATCATAAGAAAGTCAACAACTTCGCATTAAAAACCGAATCTTCATCACATGACAGAGAAGTTTCGAATAAAATCTAGATTTGGAGTCTACTCCTCCATAAATTGGACAAACGAAATACAATTACTGGAAGAATAAATAAAATTCATAGTTACAGCCCTTAAAGATAGAATCTTCTTCTTCGTGGGTCTTCAATCTCCTTTTAAATTGATAGAATCTTCTTTCCCCCGCTGTTATGAGAGTCAGGGCAAGTACAAAATTCGTAATCTCCTCTCTAGGGCAACTAACGGTCTATTTATACATATACCCGGGTTGGATACATACACGAGCGGATACACGAGTAGTGTATCTCGTTCGTGTATCTCGTGCTTTCTTCCAAGCATCCTTATGTGAATATACACGAGCAAGTACATAGGAGTGTACATTGGTCGTGTATTTGAAACATCGTTGCACAGCAGCAAAACTTAGATATACAAGCAAAGTACATGGGCGTGTACTTTGCTCGTGTACTTTCCAGACATCCACTTCAGTATACACAAGCAAAGTACATAGGCGTGTATCTCACTCGTGTACTTTCCAGACATCCACTTCAGTATACACAAGCAAAGTACATGGGCGTGTATCTCGCTTGTGTACTTTCCAAAATTCTTTACTGCACATGTATTGTATCCAATTCCTTCCAAACTTGATCCGACTCTTCAGAACTCCTTCCCTTGGCTCCAAAATACTCTAGAAAATCTTGAAATTAACATTCATTCCATTAAGCATCATTTTCTTCAACAAATCATCTAAAAATTCAACAATAAAGCACAATTTCATTACTCTAGATAAGGGTATTTTGCGACTTATCAGCAGCCCTCTCCACATGAAAAGCAACAAGTTATAATTTGTAAAGTGTTCTCCAAAACCCTAAATAACAAGTATTTATACCTATTCTAAATAAGGAAAATTCAACAATACAAAATGATGCTTAAACCGGTCCTCTTGGAGCAATTTGCCAACTGGTTCTCCAAGTGAAATGCAAGCAATGTATGGCCTGCTTCTCTTGCTTTTTGAAGGTCTAAAATAGCTCACACACCAAGCAGTAGTGTATTGGTTCACCATCCTATAATACTGACAAAATGTACATGAAAAAAAAATGCAAAACAATTACATAAAATAAATAAAGACATTATGTGTGTTTTGGTTCCCTTTGTTCATGAAGGCTTCGTAATGTTAGGTCAAGAGGTTTGATTCCCACCATCTCCTCAAGCCTATGGAAGATTTTCCCTCAAATTTAACAGGACTTTTCTTGGACTGAAAACCTTAATTTACATGTGCTTGTTGCCCTAAAGTCTTAATTGCCTAGTAGTTTTGTTGATTTGTTCTTGGAACTCATGTACCTTAGTTGGTGACATAGGAGTCAAGACGACCCGTTTACCATCCTTCTAAAACACATAGGTGTTTCTAAACCCATCATGTAGCACTCTTCTATCAAACAACTAAGGTCTACCTAGTAGTATATAAAATGTGCACATAGGAAGAACATCACAAACAATTTCATCATGGTATTTTTCCCCTATGCTGATTGGAACCTTAGCCCTTTGAGTGACAAACAAACTGTCTTGTACACTCAACCAATGCAATTTATAGGGATGAGAATGTGGACTAGTGACTAGTGGCAATTTATTTACTATTGCAATAACTATTACATTTGTGAAATTACCACCATCAATAAAAAGAGCACACAGATTACCTTGAACTTGACAAGGGGTATGGAATAGGTTTTCCTTCTATATGTTCTTGACATCTAGAGATGTAGTCATTACCCTACGCAATACTTTAATAGATAGATATTTATCATATTCCTTATCTTCACATGTTTATGCATCAGGATCGTCATAATACTCCTGTAGTACTATTGACAAATCATTAGGCTCGAGTATCTCTTCCTTTCCCTCTATATTTTCCATCTCCATAGTAGTTATCACCCTTTTGTTAGGACATTGAGCAGCCATGTGTCCAAAGCCCATGCATTTGAAGCATTTGATTTGACGCATCTTTCCACTTGTTGACCTTAACACTGTTTGTCGGATATCACCCCCAACAACCTCTTTTCCCTTTTTAGAAATTTCCCTCTCCCTATCAGTAATAGCTATATTGGTGTCCACAGTCTTATTAATTCCCTTTTGTTCCATCTACAAACTATTTAACCCATGAGGTTTTGTAGAAGTTCCATACCTGTTGCTCACTACTCTAAATGGGTTGGATCGCCTTTGTCTTTCCACATGCAGAGCTAGCTAGATGGCCTCATCAAGGGTGTCATACCTTTGGAGCTCCACAATGCAGGCAATTTCATACTTTAACCCTAACACAAATCCTGCTAGGGTCTGTTCAAGAGGTTCGACTAACCCACATCTAATCATCAGTGTCTCAAACTCCTATACATACTCATCAACTACTTTGCCTCCCTACCTCAATGTTTGGAGACGCATAAACAACTCCTGCCTATAGTGCTCTGGTATAAACCTCCTCCTCATAACCTATTTCATTTTCTGCCAGGTATGTATCTCGACCTCATCATCTCTTTGTCTACTAGCCATAAGTTTCTTCCACCATAAGGCAACATAACTAATAAACTCTATAGCTACAAAAAAAACACGAGTGCGATCATTTACTTATAACACTCAAATATGCCCTGGACCTTATCCTCCCAATCCAAATAGTCTTCTACAGAACCCCTTTCAACAAATGAAGTGATAGGAATCAAAATCCTACAAGACCTATCATTAGGGCAAGAGCTAAAGGATTTCAAATCTTGACAATGAGGGTCCTCTTTGAGCAAATCGACCCTGAAATTATTTATATACTAACCTCTTTTCTATTACTTATGCATTGTGTATTCCAGCAGGCATACTTGTTGAGTTTTATAGGGCAATGGACAAACTCACTAAGACTCAACTTGTGGGTTCTTCATGAACCGACCTAAACCAAAGATGAGTTGAATCGACAAATTCCATTGAAGAGCTGGCTTGTTAGAGACTATTTTTGTATTTGTTATTTTCCTTGAACCATTTATTTTGTAAGCTTTGAGACATTTTATTTGGTTGTATTTGTGGATTTAGGACCGGCCACTTAAGTGGCATAGATCTAATTATTTTGTCATTTTAACCCTAAGTAAAGCAAGTATAAATACTTGCTTAAGTAGGGTTTATGTAGTAAGTTGAGAGAAAACAAATTGCTTCCTATTTTTCGTGAGAATTAGGTTTCATACACCAATTTTCATAAGACTCTTATCAATTCTTCAAGGATTATGGCGAGTAGCAACTTAAGGATTTGCGAGTCATATCAATTCCTTAGTTGATTCCATTTCTTGCTAGTGTGTCATATCTAGTTGTGACTTAGATTGTGTCCTATCTGTTCTTGATTTCACGTCATTTTTAGGGTCAATTTTATCATTGGATGATGTGCCTAAAAATCGACTAAGCAAAATCAAATAACAAATGATGAATTCCAATCAACAACCACTTCACATAAGAAGGATAAACCCTAATTCCTTATGAAATCTAGATATTAAAACCAAGCAAGATGTGATACCAAATGGAGATATGCTTAAATGATTCAAGTATATAACATAATCCAATGAAATTGGCTCCACAAGAGGCATGGATACACTAACAATAAAAAAAAACTTAGCTTGATCAACTCCTTCACAAATTAGTCTTAATTTACGGAGATGGAAATCAAAAGGATATATAGGACAATCAATTGCAACATTTCAATGATGAATAATAGGAAATGAACTAAGATTCCAATTCAAATTGAAAAAGTTTCAAATATGAAAATAGAACCCTAAATTCATGTAAACCAAAGGAAACAACAAATACACAAATAGCACCTAAATATGACTTACTAAGTACAATTTGTAGCAACAAGAAATGATTGATATTACTCACAATCAATTTCAAGTCGATTCTCGCCACAATTTCGAGGATGAAATTGATAAGAGATGGATTGCATGCAAGGATGATCCTTATGGCAACAAAAGGGTGTTTTCTCTAATGTTTAAAAAGCTCCCTAAAACCTTACTTAAGCAAGTTTTTATACTTGTTCCCTTTAGGGTTAAAAAGTTCACAAAATTACAACTATGCCACTTTTAGGGTGCTCGGTCCTAAAAACATAATTACAAGCAAATGAAAAGTGTCCCAAAAACTTACCACATAAATAGTCTAAAGAAAATAAATTACAAGTAAAAATAGTCTTCAACATGCTAATTCTTCAATAGGATTTGTCGGCCTAGCTTATCGCCGATTTAGGTCGGTCCATGGATAACCCACAAGCTGAGTCTGAGTGAGTTTGTCCATCGCCTTGTAAAGCATGATAAGTGTTCCTATTAGAATATACAATACATGAACAAGAGAAAAGAGGTGAGTAGATAAATAATTCCTGGGTTTATTTGCTCAAAATGGGCCCTCATTGCCAAGATTTGAAATCCTTTGGTTTTGCCCTAATGATAGGTTTTGTCGGATTTTGATTCCTATCATCTCCTCGGGCCTAAAAAAGATTTGTCCTCAAATCTGACAGATCAAATGCAGTAGAGACTTTGTTTCCTCCTAGCAAGCCACTTTAAGAAGTATCACTACAAAATCCCAATATCTGAAATTCCATAGGGGGTGATTGTTTTCTCTCCTCCATTTCTAGGATGCATCTCATCTGCAATACAAATAATGACCCATTATCTACTGAGGTCTCCCTTACCTCAACCCTTTCCACTAAAATTGTTTTCTCCTTTTCTAACTCATCTGTATGGCATTGATCTTCATGGCCCTCTAATGGTTGGCCTAATTGCTCACTGCCCTCTAAAACCTTTGAAGGTGGACACAACTGTCTCTAAACAATTTGGCACTCTGATGATGGGCTCATCTGACTCTGACCCTTAGAATCCTCTAATGGTTTACTCAATTGCTCATGAGCCTCTAGTACCTCTAAAGGTGAACACCACTGCCCTTGAACAATTTGGTCCTTTGGTAGTTTGCTCATCTGACTATGATCATCAAGATCCTCTAAAGGTTAGCACACCTATGTTTAACAAATTTTATGCTCTAAGGGTTGGTTCAACTGCTCATGGCCCTCTGATGGTCTACTGATTTGTTGTTGAACCCTTTGAACCTCTAAAGGCAACATCGGATTTAGAATAATTCGTTTTCCCTCCTTCTGGAATACATAAGTATTCTTGAAGCCATCATATAAGATTTTCCTATCATATAACCAAGGTCTACCAAGCAATATATGAGATGTACACATAGGTAGAATATTACACTCAATTTCATCATAGTATTTATCCCCTACACTAAAAGGTATCTTAGCTCTTTAGATCACATGCAAACTCCCTTGATCACTAAGCCAATGCAATTTATATGGTTCAGGATGTGGAGTAGTGGTAAGTTTTAGCTTCGATACTAACAATGCGACTACTACATTAGTACAACTACCACCATCAACTATAAAGACACATAAATTTCCTTGTACCCTACAAGAGGTATGGAACAAGTTTTCTCTTTGTTCTTCATCCTTAGTAGCAAATGTAGTCAATGTTTGGCGCAATACATTAGCATAATGAAACAACTCACTAGATATTGTTGTGTTTTAAATCCAACAACACAATAACAATTCTTACACCTCCATGGCTCAAGTACAAAACTAAACCACAAATGAAGTACACATACAACTACGTTCAAGTAGATAGAATTAAATTCAACTAAAAGTGTTTAAGTAACTAGTTCAATTACTTTCACACTTAAATGACTTGTTTAAATTTTAACTTCTACTACCCAACCTTCCTTTTCTTGCAACGGTTTCACATTACAAATAACCACAATGTGCAGCACCTCAACACACACAGGAACACATAAATCCACTGCCACACTACCCCTCTTTTGCTCACGGTGCTACTCCAACTATGCCTCCAACACAATTGTCTATAATGTACACACCAAAACCCACACCAAATGCATATAACCTTCACTAAATTTACAAACACAACTCTACACACATACACCTTCAAGTCACGGTGTAAATGACCCTTCTATTCAACACACACAACACAACTCTAACAACTCAATATTTTCCTTTTTACATCGCAATTCTCACCTCCTAAACCAATGTGGTAAACCAATTTATGGTGGTAGTTGTACCAATGTAGTAGCCGCCTCGTTAGTATCAAAGCTAAAACTTACTACTATTCCAAATCCTAAACCATATAAATTGCATTGGCTTAGTGATTAAGGAATTTTGTATGTGACCTAAAGAGCTAAGGTACCATTCAGTATAGGGGATAAATATCGTGATGAGATTGAGTGTGATATCTTGCCTATGTGTGCATCCTATATATTGCTTAGCAGGCCTTGGTTATATGACAGGAGGGTTTTACATGATGGCTTCAAGAATACTTATGTGTTCCAGAAGGAAGGTAAATGAGTTATTCTGAATCCAATGTTACCTTTAGAGGTCCAAAATGTTCAGCAACAGATCGGTTGACCTTCAGAGGTTAAAAGGGGTTTAATACAGTGTAATGATTCTGAGGAAAAGAAGGTATTATTGATGGGATAGGATGAAATTGAGAGGTTAATTATAGAAGAGACTCCAACATACTTGCTTTGGTTGAGATGTGTATTAGGGTTGTAGGAACCACAATCTCTACCTTCAGTAGTTTCTTAGGTATTGAATGAGTATATTGACATTTTTCCTGATGATTTGCCAATAGGGTTACCACCTTTGAGAGGGATAGAGCATGCTATTGATCTTATGCCCGGTTTAGTATCACCAAACTAACTTTCATATCACATGAATCCCGAGGAGGCTAAGGAATTGAAGCGCCAGGTTGATAAATTGGTTGAACGGGGGTTTGTTGGAGAGAGTCTCAGCCCATGCACTATTCTCGCCCTTCTTGTTCCTAAGAAGGATGGTACTTAGAGAATGTGTATCGATAGCAAAGCCATCAACAAAATCACCATCAAATACAGGTATCCTATTCCTAGACTTGATGGTATGTTAGATGAGCTGCATGGTTCACAAGTCTTCTCCAAAGTGGATCTTAAAAGCGGATATCACCAAATTCGAATGAGAGAAGGGGATGAATGGAAAACTGCTTTTAAAACACGTTATGGACTGTATGAGTGGTTGGTTATGCCCTTTGGTTTGAGTAATGCTCCTAGCACCTTTATGAGGTTGATGAATCATGTACTGAATGAATTTCTAGGAAAATTTGTTGTTGTTTATTTTGATGATATTCTGATTTACAGCAAAAACCTAGAATAACATGTGGAGCATCTTCGGGCAGTATTTTCAGTATTGAGGACACAACAACTATTTGTAAATATCTAGAAGTATTCCTTTTACCAAACTGAGGTAAAAATTTTGGGTTTTGTTGTATCTGGTTCAGGTGTTAAGGTGGATGAGGAGAAAGTGAGAGCAATTAAGGAATGGCCAACACCTACTTCAATTACTGAGGTAAGAAGTTTTCATGGACTTGCATCCTTTTATAGACGTTTTGTCCAAAATTTTAGTGGTATTGTCAGTCCTCTCACAGAACTGACTAAAAAGAGTGTACCTTTTATCTGGAGTGAAAAGGCTCAGAGGAGTGTTGAAGAGGTAAAAGAAAAACTCACTTGTGCTCCATTATTGGCTTTACCTGATTTTGACAAAGTTTTTGAGTTGGAATATGATGCTTCTGGGATTGGAATTGGTGCTGTACTAATGTAGGAAAAGAGACCTATAGCATATTTTAGTGAGAAGTTGAGTGGTGCAACTTTAAACTATTCTATATATGATAAGGAATTTTATTCCTTAGTGAGAGCTCTCATGACGTAGCAGCATTATCTCCTCCCGAAAGACTTTATTATTTATATTGATCATGAATCTTTGAAACATTTCAAGGGACAGTAGCATTTGTCTAAGCGCCAAGATAAGTGGGTGGAGTTTCTAGAAGGTTTTGCTTATGTGATAAAGTACAAAAACGGCAATCAGAATATTGTTGCTGACACTTTATTGTGATGATATGTACTTATCACTTCTCTTCAGTCAAAACTGCTGGGTTTTGAATTATTGAAAGAAAAATATATATGTGATGAGGAATTCAGGACTGTTATGGAGAGGTGTTATAGGGGCAAGATGTATGATGGATATTACGTGATTGAGGGGTTTCTATATAAATCAGCGAAGCTATGTATTCCATCTGGATCTGTGAGGGAGTTATTGGTGAGGGAAACACATGCAGGTAGATTGTTAGGACATTTTGGTGAGAAGAGAACCCTAGCCATATTGAGGGAGAATTTTTATTGGAAGGGTATGATAAAAGGATGTCCATAGGGTATTAGAAAGGTGTGGTATTTGTACAAGAACTAAAGGGAAGAAAGGTACACAGGGTGAGTACATGCCTTTGCCTATACCAAATAAAACCTAGACTGATATCAGTATGGATTTTGTGTTGGGATTACCTAGAAAATAAAGGGGAAAAGATTCTATTATGGTGGTTGTTGATTGATTCAGCAAAATGTCACACTTTGTGCCTTGTCACAAAACAGATGATGCTCTTTTTATTGCTAACATTTTTGTGTAGGAAATTGTCAAATTACATGGAGTTCTACACAGCATAGTGTCAGATAGAGACACTAAGTTACTTAGTTTCTTTTGGAAGACATTATGGAAAAGACTAGGTACCAAGCTTATGTACAGTACCTCTTGTGATAGGAATAAAAATCCGACAAGACCTATCATTAGGGCAAGAACTGAAGGATTTCAAATCTTGGCGTTGAGGGCCTATTTTGAACAGATTGACCCCGGAATTATTTATATATTAACCTCTTTTCTATTATTGTTGTATTATGTATTCCAACAGGCACACTTATCATATTCTATAGGGCAATGGACAAACTCTCTCAGACTCAGCTTGTGGGTTATCCATGGACCGACCTAAACCGGCGATGAGCTGGGCCGATGGATCCTATAGAAGACCGGCATCTTGAAGACCATTTCTTTTATATATTTATTCTTTTATGAACTATTTTGGTTGTATTTTGGTTTTGAGACACTTTTATTTCCATGTAATTTTCATTTAGGGCTAGCCACCTTAAAAGTGGCAAACTTGTAATTTTGAGCACTTTTTAACCCTAGAAGTAGCAAGTATAAATACTTGCTTAAGAGAGGGTTTAGGGAGCTTATTTTTGGCAGAACATACACTCTCTTTTCACGTGTGAATTAGGGTTCATACCTTGGTTCCAACTCTTATCAATTTCAATTCCAAGACTTGAAATTGTGGCGAGTGCAACAATTGGAATTTACGAGTCATATCAATTCCTACTTGTTGTGATTTCTTTTCCTCTCTAGTGTGTTGTATCTAGGGTTGATTAGAGATAGTTCTTGGTCAAATTTACATCTTATTGTACACGAATTCATTTGATTATTTGAAAGAATTATCAAGTTGATTCAATTCGTCATTAAGGATTTCTTTGCTAGCGTGAATTTCACCATTTAGAAACGGGATCTTCCTTCACGGTTTTCTCTGTCAAATGGAGGCTTGATTTTCGTGGATTATATGATATTAGAAGTGTTATTAGAAGCCATTTCCATTGTGGTATTCAGATTATATCATTAGTAGGTTGAATTTCATCATTTCAACATTAGGGTTCACTAGAAAAGTGTCATTTTTGGGATCCGATTTTGCCTAGACTTGAGATATCTTTTCTTAAGTCTTTTGAATGTGCTTTAAAGTGTGATTAGGCACATCATCTTTTTGGTATCAGAGCTCTTGTTGAGAGAAGGGAATTGGTTGTATTAAATTTCGTGGAAGTGATCAACAATTAGGGTTGATCAAGTGGAAAAAACGCAAATTGTGTAGTTGTTGTTGTTGTTGTAGTTTGAGATTGCGAAATTGTTTTGCATTGGGATTTGATTTGCTGATCGTTGGAGTTGGATTGGGAAGGTTGTTGTATCATTTTATGGTCAATAATCTCGTGGAAGGGCAGTAGCATAGAGTATTGTTTAATTCAACAACTTTTGGGACTTGCAAAAAAATTGCCTTATTCTTGCCGTGACTAGTTGTGGTGTGAAGGAGGTTGTGAAGTTTGTTGTTGTGATTTCCATTGTGTAATTCTGAATTGGGGAGAAACCATTTGCAATTTCCAGATTTGAGGTGTGACTTAAGGAAGCAATTTGAATTTCAAAACACACATTAAGTCATTGTTTAATTGTGTGTTCATTTGAATTTGAAAGTGGCTCCTTACCATTTGTGGAATATTGCAATTAATGATCTCATTTTGAATTTGAATTAAGCTGCCATTTGTTGTGAATTGTGGATTAAATTGTGGATTAAATAGTGGGAAGTGGGAGTGTATTTGTTGTTGTTGCCATTTCTTATTGTTATCGTGGAAGTGGAGTGTTGTATTTGTGTTATTGCCGTGGGAGTGACTTTTGGAAAGTAGAAAAATTTGTTGCACCGTAAGGTGTTATGTGTATGTAGTGGTGTGAGTGGCATTGTAAATTTGTGGGTTTATGTGGATTAAAGGTGCTGCACATCAAGATCAATTGTAGGTGTGAAACCGTGGCAATAAAGGAAAATTGTAGTAGAATTTGAATTCAAAAACAAACATTAAAGTGTGAAAGTAATTGAACTTATTACTTCAACACTTGTGAATTGAATTTAATTTCTTAACTACTTAGAAGTATTTATTTGTGCTTCACTTAGTCTAATATACTTGAAGTGATAAGAAGTATTTATTGCATTGGTGACTTGTTGCACCGTGAGTGTACAAGTGTGTGTGGTTATCCAAACTTGTTATTATGACGTGGTGAAGTGAAGGGAGTGTGCTACAAATATTTTTTGAGATTACATTTGTACTTCAGATAAATCGCATCCACAAACATGTCATATGATAGTGTGAATGGGTACATTAGCAATGAGGCCAATAGCCAAGTGGGTAGCAGACTAAGTCGTCGAAATACAAATCGAAGAACTCTAGATGAACAACTTCGGGACCTTAGCAAATTTGTTGCTACATTAGCAACAAGGATTGATAGGATGACATTGCCACCACCACCTGTGGTAAACCTTCAGGCACCACCTAGAGTAAAGGGAGATTATCATGCTCTTAGGGAAGATAGAGATGATAATTTTGGGCTTAAACCATATCCAGACAGGGAATTTAGACCACCTCGAGGGCCAGAGTGTGCGAAGCTACAGATGCCTTCATTTGATGGTAGGGGTTCCACAAATGATTACCTAGACTGGGAGGACCAAATTGTGCAGACGCAAATATGCCAACCTTCAAAGGTTCTTGAGGGATCTAGTGACACGAGCCAACCCTTAGAGCATAAAATTTGTCAGACACCGATTTGCCAACCGTCAAAGGATCCTGATAATCATAGTCAGACAAGTAGACCATTAGAGAGCCAGCTTGTTCAAAGACAGTTGTGTTCACCTTCAGAGGTCTTAGAGGACAATGAGCAGTGGGGCCAACCATTAGAAGACCATGAAGATCAACAACATACAGATGAGTTAGAAAAAGAGGAAACAGTTTCAGTGGAACAGGTTGGTACAGGGGTAACTTCAGTGGATAATGGGTCATTATTTGTGTTGCAGAAGAGATACATCCTGGAAATGGAGGAGAGAAAACAATCACCACTTGTAGTATTTCAGATATTGGGATTCTGCAAAGATACTTCTTCAGATGGATTATTAGGAGAAAACAAAGTCTCTACTGCATTTGATCTACTAGATTTGAGGACAAATCTTTTTGAGGCCCGAGGAAATGATAGGAATAAAAATCCGACAAGACCTATCATTAGGGCAAGAACTGAAGGATTTCAAATCTTGGCGTTGAGGGCCTATTTTGAACGGATTGACCCCGGAATTATTTATATATTAACCTCTTTTCTATTATTGTTGTATTATGTATTCCAACAGGCACACTTATCATATTCTATAGGGCAATGGACAAACTCTCTCAGACTCAGCTTGTGGGTTATCCATGGACCGACCTGAACCGGCGATGAGTTGGGTCGATGGATCCTATAGAAGACCGGCATCTTGAAGACCATTTCTTTTATATATTTATTCTTTTATGAACTATTTTGGTTGTATTTTGGTTTTGAGACACTTTTATTTCCATGTAATTTTCATTTAGGGCTAGCCACCTTAAAAGTGGCAAACTTGTAATTTTGAGCACTTTTTAACCCTAGAAGTAGCAAGTATAAATACTTGCTTAAGAGAGGGTTTAGGGAGCTTATTTTTGGCAGAACATACACTCTCTTTTCACGTGTGAATTAGGGTTCATACCTTGGTTCCAACTCTTATCAATTTCAATTCCAAGACTTGAAATTGTGGCGAGTGCAACAATTGGAATTTGTGAGTCATATCAATTCCTACTTGTTGTGATTTCTTTTCCTCTCTAGTGTGTTGTATCTAGGGTTGATTAGAGATAGTTCTTGGTCAGATTTACATCTTATTGTACACGAATTCATTTGATTATTTGAAAGAATTATCAAGTTGATTCAATTCATCATTAAGGATTTCTTTGCTAGCGTGAATTTCACCATTTAGAAAAGGGATCTTCCTTCACGGTTTTCTCTGTCAAATTGAGGCTTGATTTTCATGGATTATATGATATTAGAAGTGTTATTAGAAGCCATTTCCATTGTGGTATTCAGATTATATCATTAGTAGGTTGAATTTCATCATTTCAACATTAGGGTTCACTAGAAAAGTGTCATTTTTGGGATCCGATTTTGCCTAGACTTGAGATATCTTTTCTTAAGTCTTTTGAATGTGCTTTAAAGTGTGATTAGGCACATCATCTTGCCATCCACAAATGGACGGACAAATAGAAGTTGTCAACCATACGCTTGGGAATCTACTCAGAGCAACAGTTGGCAAGAGTCTTACTGATTGGGACTTGTGTCTTCCTATTGTTGAGTTCGCTTACAATAAGTCTACTCATAGTTCAACCAGTAAGTCTCCCTTTGAAGTTGTCTATGACTATAATCCTTCTATTCCATTGGATTTTATAGCAGGACCAGTGACAAAGGAAGAGAGTTTTAGTGGAGTTGACCGAGCCAGACAAATTCAACATATTCATGATAGAACAACTAAACACCTTCAGAAGACCTAGGAACAGTAGAGAATCCAGGGAAATAGGCATAGGAAAGTTCATCTTTATAATCCAAGTGACTTAGTCTGGATTAATCTTAGCAGGGATAGGTTTCCACATAAGAAGTCACAGAAGTTGTCTCCCAGGTCAGACGGACCATTCAGGGTTTTAAAGCGCATCAACAACAATGCCTACCGGATAGAGTTACCAGGAGAGTATGGAGTATCTGTGACCTTTAATGTCTCGGATCTATCACCATACTTATCAGATGACATGCATGAAGACCTATCAGATTTGAAGGTAAATCTTCTAGAAGTCCAAGGAGATGATAGGAATCATACTCCTATAGAACCTAGCACTAGGGCCCGAGCTAAAGGTCTCCATAATTTAGTTTTGAGAATCTTGCATGAGAAACCCAATCTTGAGGAAGCTAATCTATTTTCTACCTTTCTACATTATAATTGTAGTGAATTTCAGCAGGCTCACTTATCAGTCCTATAGTATACTAAATCACCTAAACTCTTGAGCGAGTCGGGATTCTCATCGAGGCCTAATTCAAAAGTACCTTGAAGACCGGCATCATGAAGACTCATTTCTTTTATATATTTCTCCTTTATATGGACTATTTTATGTTGTATTTTCTTTTGTGACACTTTCATTTTGATTGTAATTTCCATTTAGGACCGACCACCTTAAAAGTAGCATAGTTGTAATCTTGTGCATTTTCTAACCTCAAAGGGAGCAAGTATAAATACTTAATTATAGTAGGGTTTGAGGAGGCCAATTTTTAGATTAGAACATCACATTTTTGTGTGAGAGCTTAGGGTTTCCCTAGTTCAATTTCCTCTTATCAATTTCAATCCCAAGAGCTGAGATTGTGGCGAGTGCAAAAATTGAAATTATGAGTCATATCAATTTCTAATTGTTGTGTTTCTTTTTCTTCTCTAGTGTGTAATATCTAGGGTTGGATTAGAACATTTCTTGGTCAGATTTGAATTGGTATCAATTCGAATTAGTGTGTTTATTTTGAGTAATTATCATACTTGTGATTCACCATCAATAATTGTTTATCATTTTGAACCGTGAATTAGATATTATAGGAAGGAAGATTTACAGAATTGGTTCTTGTTCATCTTGATGTATTTCATGTGGAGTTGATTTGTGATTATTGTATATTGAAGGAATTATCTTTGTGGTATTGAATTGCAACAATTGAGCATTCGGAACTTATTGCATTTTCACCGTGGATTCATGCAATTTCCTAGCTTGTTGAACCGGATTTGATCTTGTGAATTGAAGTTGTTTCTTTAATTCATTTGCATGTGCTTAATCTTGGTTTTAGGCACATCATCTTTTTGGTATCAGAGCTTATTATTCATGGATATGCAATCTTCATACATGTTCATATTTGTGGATTTGGAATTATAAAGATTGACGGTTTATGCAATTTGGAGGACTAGTTTGATTTCATTATGTAATTGGTCTTT